>JAVKPL010008636.1:0-33818 GCA_032173675.1 Gastrolobium villosum | reverse complement strand
TGTGACTTGCTTAATCAAATTGTTGGTTTTTCCTTGAAAAATTTGTAAACATGAGAAATTAATATACTGACATAAAGTGTCTTGAACTATTCATTTATTACATAGTTAAGAGGGAGATAATGTAAAATTGTCCGTATCCACACCACAAAATTATATTATTCCATGTTGCTATGTGGAATTAATTTCAAAATAGGATTAACTCAGGCAGTTTCATGCCACCGATACTTTTTCAGTTTAATTTTTTCAAAGTGGGTGAACATAGTCTTAAAATTTTGTATTGTCTCTTGCAAGGGATTCAGTGGCCCATAACATATCACCTTTCCAAGGGATGATACCCGTTGAATAGTTTCTTGAATGTCAAAGGATGGAATGTCATCCAATATTGATTTGGAAAGTGGGAATATTTGATAAAAGAGGGAAAAATTAAATTTTTACGCAGAAGAAACAACCTTGCCACCTTCAAACATGTTTAACCCATGAATCATGCAATAGACATGTTAGGATTTAAAGTAGATACCTTTGTTCGAATCATTATTCCTGATCAAATGTGTTCTTGATCAATTCTTCAGACTCAAGAGAAGAATAGAGATTGGGTAGTGCCTTTGGTTATTCCAAGAGAGAGATAGCCGCCACACTGATGTGTGTGTTGGTTAAGGTTTCAGTGGAGAAAATTAGAGATGAAGAAAAGAGCTATAAAACTAAGGAAGAAGAGGGGCTATATATAGATGTGGCGACTCATTAACCTAAGACTAGGTCAAATCAACGCCCTCATCAATGGTTTCCTTAATTTCAACCAATTAATTCAATTAATTGGTTTCCTTAATTTCAACCAATTAATTCAATTAATTTGTTTCCTTAATTTTATCCATTCAATGGTTCGATTCGGTTCAGAAATGGTTTGCTTCGGAACCGATTCAGGTCGATTCTATTTTGAATTTTTTTTTAAAAAAAAATTAAACCAATTCGGTTCGATTCGGAAACAGTTCGGTTCGGTTCAAAAACGAGTTCGGTTCAAAAATGACTGATTCTTGAACTCGTTTTAAAAACCGATTCGGTTCATGAATTGGTTCTTTAAAAACTGGTTCGGTTCATGAACTAATTTTTAAAAATCGATTATTTTAAGTGCAGTTCAGTTCTGTTCATGGTTCGGCTAAGTTTTTTAGTTCTTTTGCACATTCTTAACCATGCCATGCATGCTTATTTCGTTTTGTACAAGTTTTGCTTTTGCTGTAGTAAATAACAAGTCAAAAGAAAAAATCCCAATCTTATTGGGCGATTTCCTTAATTTTATCCAATCAATCCAATTGATTGGTTTCCCCAATTTCAGCCAATTAATTCAATTAATTGGTTTTCTTAATTTTTTCCAATCAATCCAATTGATTGGTTTCCCAAATTTCAGCCAATTAATCTAATTATTTGGTTTCCTTAATCTAATTAATTTGTTTCCTTAATTTTATCCAATCAATCCAATTGATTGGTTTCCCAATTTTCGGCCAATTAATATAATTAATTGGTTTCCTTAATTTTATCTATAACACCTCATATATTTAAATGTGAATTTTTATATTATATTGTGAAATGAAAGTTGGTGGATTAGTGAAAATCCAAGGATTATGGCCAAAATGGGCAAAAAGGGCAAAATGGTAATTTGCCAACCGTGTGTTCTGAGGCTTAAATATTGAGTTAGAGAATTCATATGACAAAAATAATACTGGAAATGGAATCAGGGCGGGAAATTGAGTGAATAGGCAAATTTGGGAAAAATTGATGAATAGTGATTGTTTAAGTGATAAATACTGAGGTGTGAGTGTACCGATAGGTGTGAAATTTTATCAATATTTTGGAGAAATAAAAATATGTCATGGACTGGAAAAATATGTAGATTAAGAATTTATGATCGGAAATTTTATCGGGGTTAAAGTTAGATCGCGTGTGGGACCCGTGTGACCGAAGTCACTTGGCCCCCACCTCTTTTTCTTCTTTCTTTCCTTCCTTTTCTTCTTCATTCTCGCGCGCCCCCTGTGTAGAAAGAACACAAACACCCTTCTCTTCTCCATTTCATCATTTTCTCTATTCTTCACCAAATCGCTTGATTTTGGTGTCGAAATCTATTGTAAACAACCTTCTAGATCCATTGGTAACACTTAGAAACCTTGAATCCATCTCTTGGCTGCGTTTTTTGGCAAAAATCAGATCCGACCCATAGTGTTCTTGGAGTTTCTTGGAGCTTTTGGTTTTCCCTTGGTTTAGTGAAGCCTTGGTGGTGATCATACAACACATTGTGAGTATATTTGTGGTATTTTTGTGATTGATTTCATAGATCTAGGAATTTATGCTCTAAACCTTTGATTTTAGATGTGTGATGATAGAGAGCCCAAATGGAAAAATGCTATTAGATGAAAAGGCCTTAGAATCATGCTTGTAAGCTAGAAATGCTATGATAATTTTTGGTGAAAAAGATAGGTTTTTAACTTAGGAAAATTTGAGGAATTTTCATGAAAAATGAGTTTTGGTGTAATTTGGATTTGATGATTGTTGTAGGGTGCCTCACACGGACGTGATTGTGAAAGGTTGATTGGAGCATACGTTTGGAACGGATTGGCTAAGTGTTGAGGTAAACCCTTGGAACTTGGGTTTAATCCCTAGTGTGCTCCACCACACCTAGTGGAAGGTTGTGGTTGGATTATGTGGTTATGACATGGTGTGATTGTGTGCTTGTATGCATATTGCTTGGATTTTTGTGAAAATTGTTTGGTCACTGGCCAGTTGACGTGTGTTGGGTTTGGACATCCGCTGGATCATTTCGATGGCGAAATACCAGTTGGAATGCCATGGGGTCGACTCATGGGAGCGGCACCAGGATGAGCCAAACGTGGGACATCCGCCGGATAGGTCTCTTGAGGAGTTCCGGTTGGGTTGGCCATGGAGTTTTCTCAACCATGGGAGAAGCTCTAGGATTGTCTCGGGAGTTATATGATGGAGTCCTCGAACATGAATCCATGCGTGGATGTTCTTGGGTGTCTCCAGTTGGATGGTGATATTGTATTGCTTGCATATTACATGATGTCATATTTATACATTTTAGTGAGCCATGGAGTGGAGAGAGCCTCTAGCTCCATTGGTTTACTGAGATATATCCGTATATCTCACCCCGTGTTTGGGGGACCACATTTCAGGTCACTATGAGCCGGGAGGAGCTTCGGGCAAGAAGCCCGTATAGTGGACATTGGATTGGCATGCGGTGCATTGGGATTGCATGACATTTTGGAGGAGGACTATGATTGCACATAGCATGACATTAGTATTTTGAGACTTAGGTCATGAACATATTGCATGATGTTATTTCCATGCTTTTTGTAGTGTTCATGATTGTATACTAAGTCTTGTTTATGGTTTATTGTTCATGACATGGATAACTGTATATTTTGAGTGAGCATGGGACTTGTCCATTGCCACATTCATTGCCTTTGAAGTCTTGGTATTCATGTTGTAAAAATGGTCCATATTTGTATGTAAATGGCCATTACTTTGAGGACTTTGTAAATGATGTATGTTTTAAGGAAATTGCATGATGGAAGGGCCTAGAGCCTACATTAGGATGTGTTTAAGTGTTGTGTGGAGTACCAAGGGGTTAGGGATGGATTACACAACCTTTCTTGGGCTTAAAATGCTGTAATCTGTCATTTTTGCTGCATAGTAATCGATTACCCAAGCATGGTAATCGATTACCATGCAACAGGGGACGAAAAATTGGCTACTGTCTTCACTGGTAATCGATTACTGAGCTTTGGTAATCGATTACCATGTGAGGTAATCGATTACCCAAAGTTGGTAATCGATTACCAGAACAGAGGAGGTCAAAATTTGGCTACTGCCTCATTTTTGACAGGTGGTAATCGATTACCACCCACTGGTAATCGATTACCACAGTGTAATTTGCGAAAATTCAGGTTTTTCTAGACTAAAAGAAAGGGGCTTAACTTGATGGGTAGAACTCCAAATGATACGTGGTTTGAAACCACGCGTAGATAACGTAAAGGACTACAACTTGGTAAAATGTGAGAGTAAGATGGTGAGTTTAAATGAATTGAATAAAAAGGAGGATTAATGATGTTAGTAAAATGTATGATTCCGCAAATTGCATTTACAATTATAGTGTGGATTCAATTGATTACGGAAAATGTATTGATGTAAGAAAAGGAATATGATAAAACAAAAATTTGCCCGTAATTTAATTAACCCAATCACTGTGATTGTAACTGCGCTTAATATCATAATCAATGTTAACAATACCGGTGTACAACGGGCTGTTACATTTTATGGTATCAGAGCAGTTTTGTGAGGGAACTCTGATTGTTTGTTTGTTGTATCTTGTGTGCCATAGCTATCTGTGAACTATTTATGATTAATGTATATGTGATTCCTCAGTGTGGGTCTGATCAACTCATTCCTTTGTGTTACATGTACAGATATCATGAGTAGGGCGCGTGGTCGCCGTGGGGCACGTGGTGCAGGTCCTTTGCCACCGGATCCGGTCACTGCAGTCCTGAATGCTCTGCAGGCGGAGACGGCTGCAAATAGAAATATGACTGAGAACCTGATGAAAACTAATCAGGATATGATGCAGGCCTTCATGGCTGAGATGAGGGCGGATAGAGGTCGTCCTAGGAGGGATAATTCACCTCCACATACGGCTACGGTGACTCCTACACCGACGCCATCTGTTACTCCTCAACAGGGGGAGAGTGGGGCTAGTCACCACACTGGTGAGGCTAGTCATCATACTACTACTGACCCTAGCTATGTTCCTGATCCATCATCTGTTGCCCAATCCACTGGGGCTGCGGGGCAGGTTGTTGATAATGCTGATGATGAGCGTAGGCTCATATCTTTTAGGAAACATAAGCCACCCGCATTTCTGGGGTCGAGGGACCCAAAGGAGGTTACTGCTTGGTTGAGGGGAATGGATAAGATTTTCCAAGTGATGAGATGCCAAGACCCGCAGAAGTTATTATATTCTGTTTATATGCTGGAGGGTGATGCCCAGGAGTGGTGGGACAATGTGTCTCGCCCATTTGTTATTCAGGGTGAGGTTATCTCTTGGACTATGTTCGAAGGTCTTTTTCATGAAGAATATTTTCCCCGCGATGTTCGGGAGGCAAAGCAAGGTGAATTTGATAGCCTTGTACAGGGAGTTATGACCGTGGATGCCTATGTGGCAAAATTTAATGAACTTGTGAAATTTGCAAATTATGGAGGTACTCTACCTACTCCAGAGTTCTTGTCAGCTAAATTCCAAAGAGGGCTGAGTGAGAAGATTGCTAAGAGGATGTCTAATACTGCGGTGAGAAACTTTGCTGACTTGGTGACCCAATGCAAGAGGGTCGAGACTGTTTATGGAAGGTATCCGAAATCTGATTCGGCAAAAGAGCAAGATGTTAAGAGGACACCTGGTCCTTCTGGAAATACTAACAGAGGAGGTTTCAATAATAATAGAGGTAGGGGGTTGCATGTAAGGCAGCCTCCTGGACAGTTCAAGAGGGGTGGAAACCCTGGTGCTGGTGGTGGTGGTGCTGCGGACAGATATTTTACCCCACGATGTGGGAAGTGTGGGAAATACCACAAAGGTGTATGTGGTGCTGGTCCGTTGACATGTTTTAAGTGTGGTCGGAATGGCCACTTTGCTAGAGAGTGTCCATCTTCTTTGGGGCAGGCTGCGAATCTGCAGGCCTTGCCGACAGCTACTACTACTGCTACTCCTACTGCTGCTGTTCCTACTGTGGGACGAGTTTATACTACAAATGCGCAACATACTGAAAAGGCTCCGAATTTGGTAAAAGGTATAATTTTCCTCTCTAATGTTGATTTGTCTGTGTTGTTTGATTCGGGAGCAACACATTCTTTTGTGGCGGACTATGTGGCTAAGGCGTTGGACTTAAAGGTAACACGAATGGTTCCTCCGATGCGTATTACTACCGCTACAGGAGAGGTTAGTGAATCGTCTTGGATTTGCGAAGATGTGAAGTTCACCTATTTAGGCAGGGGTTACACTATTGATTTAATTATCTTACCCCTGGCCTCTGTTAATTTGATTTTGGGAATGGATTGGTTGTCTCGGAACTGCGCAATGATTGATTGCTGCGGAAAGAGGTTGTTGTTATCTCACGAGAGGCCGACTGTTTGTCCGTCTTTGTATTTGTCTGTAAGTCAAACTGTGAAAGCCTTGAAGGCTGGAGATTTGGGTTATGTCCTTTTGGGCGGATTGGTGGGTGACAAAAAGGAGGAGATTTCTGCTATTCCAGTTGTTAATGAGTTTGAGGATGTATTTCCGGATGAGATACCGGAATTTCCGCCTGAGAGAGAGATTGAATTCTCGATTGACCTATTGCCTGGTGTGGGGCCGATTTCCTTGGCTCCATATCGGATGTCGCCACTTGAGTTGGCCGAGTTGAAGAAACACATTGAAGAACTATCTGCGAAGAACTTTATTAGGCCGAGTGTGTCTCCGTGGGGAGCACCGGTGATATTTGTAAAGAAAAAGGATGGTAGCATGAGATTGTGCACAGACTACCGACAGTTGAATAAAGTGACTATTAAGAACCGGTACCCGTTACCGCGCATTGATGACTTGTTAGATCAGTTGAGGGATGCCTGTGTGTTTTCAAAGATTGATCTCCGGTCCGGATATCACCAGATTCGGATTAAACCGGAGGATGTACCTAAAACAGCTTTCCGATCCAGATATGGACATTTTGAATATCAAGTGATTCCTTTTGGGCTTACTAATGCCCCTGCGGTGTTCATGGATTATATGAACCGCATCTTTAAACCGTATTTGGACCAGTTTGTAATTGTATTTATTGATGACATTTTGATCTACTCTAAGAGTAAAGAGGAGCACATCGACCATTTGAGGACTGTGTTGCAGGTGTTAAAGGATAAGAAACTATATGCTAAACCGTCTAAGTGTGAATTCTGGTTGTCTGAGGTGCAATTTTTGGGTCATGTTATTTCTGCAAGCGAGATTGCAGTGGATCCAAGCAAGATTGAAGCGGTAAGTGACTGGGAACGACCTAAGACTGTGACTGAGATTAGAAGTTTTCTGGGGCTTGCTGGCTATTATCGCCGATTTATACAGGGATTTTCTGCAATGGTTCTACCGTTGACCCGATTGACACGAAAGGGTACTCCTTTTGTGTGGACCCAGGAATGTGAGGACTGTTTTCTGCTACTTAAAGAGAAATTGACCACTGCTCCGGTGTTGACTCTACCTGATCCGGAGGGTGAGTTTGTATTATATTGTGACGCTTCTAAGAAAGGTTTAGGGAGCGTACTGATGCAGGAAGGAAAAGTGATTGCTTACGCGTCTAGGCAGTTAAGGCCACATGAAGAAAATTATCCGACGCACGACTTGGAACTGGCTGCTATTGTGTTTGCCTTGAAAATCTGGAGGCACTTTCTGTATGGGATGAAATTTGCTGTGTTCAGCGACCATAAAAGCTTGAAATATTTGTTTGATCAGAAGGAGCTGAATATGAGACAGCGTAGATGGGTTGAATTTTTGAAAGATTATGATTTTGAGCTGAAATATCACCCGGGAAAGGCTAATGTTGTGGCCGATGCATTGAGTAGGAAGTCTGTTAACTTATCTCATATGATGATGTGGGACAATGAAGTTATTGAGCAATTCCGTGACATGAAAATAACGGATTTCTTTGCTGGAAGAATGTGTGATATGGAGTTGACTCGGATTGAGAATGAGCTGCACGAGAAAATTAAAGAGACTCAGATTCGCAATGAAAGTATAAAGTATTTGAAAGGCCAGAGTGGCATATCTGTTAATGAACAGGGACTATTATTATATCAGGGCAGGATTGTTGTGCCCAAGGAACTTGCAGAGGAAGTTATGACTGAGGCCCACAAGGGTCAATATGCTATCCACCCAGGTGCCACAAAAATGTACCAAGATTTGAAAGTTAAGTTCTGGTGGCCTGGGATGAAAAGGGATGTTGCCGAGTACGTATCTAAGTGCTTGGTGTGTCAGAAAGTGAAAATAGAGCATCAGAAACCTGCTGGACTACTTCAGCCGCTGGATATACCAGAATGGAAATGGGAGAGTATTTCAATGGATTTTGTTGTGGGATTGCCGCGAACTCAAGCTGGTTATGATTCAATTTGGGTTATTGTGGACCGACTCACGAAGTCTGCACATTTTCTACCAGTACGAGTGGATTATACCACAGAGAAGTTGGCTACACTGTATGTAAAGGAGATTGTTAGACTCCATGGGATACCGATTAGCATTGTGAGTGATCGGGACCCGAAGTTTACTTCACGATTTTGGGGAGCTTTGCAGCAGGCTTTTGGCACTCAGCTTCGACTGAGCACTGCTTATCACCCGCAGACTGATGGTCAGACTGAGAGGACCATACAGACCCTTGAGGATATGCTGAGGGCTTGCACACTGGAACAGGGTAATGCCTGGGATAGGTACTTACCACTGGTGGAGTTTTCTTATAATAACAGTTTTCATTCCAGTCTGGGTATGGCACCATATGAGGTTTTGTATGGCAGGAGGTGTCGTACGCCCACTTGTTGGACTGAGGTAGGCGATAAAGAAAGATTTGGTCCGGATTTTGTGCAGGAAACAACAGTGCAAATTGAAATGATCAGAGAAAAATTGAAACAGGCACAGAATCGGCAGAAGAGCTATTATGACAATAAGCATAGACCGCTGGAATTTGAGGAAGGTGACCACGTTTTTGTACGGTTATCTCCGGTCACAGGTGTTGGCCGTGCGTTGGGTGTGAGGAAGCTGAGTCCACGGTTCATTGGGCCATATCAAATTATGAAAAGAGTAGGATTGGTGGCCTATCAGCTTGCCTTACCCCCTCAGTTGTCTAATTTACATGATGTTTTTCATGTGTCGCAGTTGCGACGTTATGTTCCGGATGAATCACATGTGGTGATGCCGGATAATATTGAGATCAGGGAGAACTTGAAGACTCCCATTGGTCCTATTGCAGTATTGGATCGCAGTGAAAAGCGATTGAGAAGTAAAGTGATTCCCATGCTGAAGATTCAGTGGGAAGGCCGCACACCTGAGGAGGCTACTTGGGAGCGGGAGGACGAGATTCTCCGGCTGTATCCTGAGTTAGCGAGCAGGTATGATTTAATTTTGCGGACAAAATTTCTAAAAGGTGGGGTGAATATAACACCTCATATATTTAAATGTGAATTTTTATATTATATTGTGAAATGAAAGTTGGTGGATTAGTGAAAATCCAAGGATTATGGCCAAAATGGGCAAAAAGGGCAAAATGGTAATTTGCCAACCGTGTGTTCTGAGGCTTAAATATTGAGTTAGAGAATTCATATGACAAAAATAATACTGGAAATGGAATCAGGGCGGAAAATTGAGTGAATAGGCAAATTTGGGAAAAATTGATGAATAGTGATTGTTTAAGTGATAAATACTGAGGTGTGAGTGTACCGATAGGTGTGAAATTTTATCAATATTTTGGAGAAATAAAAATATGTCATGGACTGGAAAAATATGTAGATTAAGAATTTATGATCGGAAATTTTATCGGGGTTAAAGTTAGATCGCGTGTGGGACCCGTGTGACCGAAGTCACTTGGCCCCCACCTCTTTTTCTTCTTTCTTTCCTTCCTTTTCTTCTTCATTCTCGCGCGCCCCCTGTGTAGAAAGAACACAAACACCCTTCTCTTCTCCATTTCATCATTTTCTCTATTCTTCACCAAATCGCTTGATTTTGGTGTCGAAATCTATTGTAAACAACCTTCTAGATCCATTGGTAACACTTAGAAACCTTGAATCCATCTCTTGGCTGCGTTTTTTGGCAAAAATCAGATCCGACCCATAGTGTTCTTGGAGTTTCTTGGAGCTTTTGGTTTTCCCTTGGTTTAGTGAAGCCTTGGTGGTGATCATACAACACATTGTGAGTATATTTGTGGTATTTTTGTGATTGATTTCATAGATCTAGGAATTTATGCTCTAAACCTTTGATTTTAGATGTGTGATGATAGAGAGCCCAAATGGAAAAATGCTATTAGATGAAAAGGCCTTAGAATCATGCTTGTAAGCTAGAAATGCTATGATAATTTTTGGTGAAAAAGATAGGTTTTTAACTTAGGAAAATTTGAGGAATTTTCATGAAAAATGAGTTTTGGTGTAATTTGGATTTGATGATTGTTGTAGGGTGCCTCACACGGACGTGATTGTGAAAGGTTGATTGGAGCATACGTTTGGAACGGATTGGCTAAGTGTTGAGGTAAACCCTTGGAACTTGGGTTTAATCCCTAGTGTGCTCCACCACACCTAGTGGAAGGTTGTGGTTGGATTATGTGGTTATGACATGGTGTGATTGTGTGCTTGTATGCATATTGCTTGGATTTTTGTGAAAATTGTTTGGTCACTGGCCAGTTGACGTGTGTTGGGTTTGGACATCCGCTGGATCATTTCGATGGCGAAATACCAGTTGGAATGCCATGGGGTCGACTCATGGGAGCGGCACCAGGATGAGCCAAACGTGGGACATCCGCCGGATAGGTCTCTTGAGGAGTTCCGGTTGGGTTGGCCATGGAGTTTTCTCAACCATGGGAGAAGCTCTAGGATTGTCTCGGGAGTTATATGATGGAGTCCTCGAACATGAATCCATGCGTGGATGTTCTTGGGTGTCTCCAGTTGGATGGTGATATTGTATTGCTTGCATATTACATGATGTCATATTTATACATTTTAGTGAGCCATGGAGTGGAGAGAGCCTCTAGCTCCATTGGTTTACTGAGATATATCCGTATATCTCACCCCGTGTTTGGGGGACCACATTTCAGGTCACTATGAGCCGGGAGGAGCTTCGGGCAAGAAGCCCGTATAGTGGACATTGGATTGGCATGCGGTGCATTGGGATTGCATGACATTTTGGAGGAGGACTATGATTGCACATAGCATGACATTAGTATTTTGAGACTTAGGTCATGAACATATTGCATGATGTTATTTCCATGCTTTTTGTAGTGTTCATGATTGTATACTAAGTCTTGTTTATGGTTTATTGTTCATGACATGGATAACTGTATATTTTGAGTGAGCATGGGACTTGTCCATTGCCACATTCATTGCCTTTGAAGTCTTGGTATTCATGTTGTAAAAATGGTCCATATTTGTATGTAAATGGCCATTACTTTGAGGACTTTGTAAATGATGTATGTTTTAAGGAAATTGCATGATGGAAGGGCCTAGAGCCTACATTAGGATGTGTTTAAGTGTTGTGTGGAGTACCAAGGGGTTAGGGATGGATTACACAACCTTTCTTGGGCTTAAAATGTTGTAATCTGTCATTTTTGCTGCATAGTAATCGATTACCCAAGCATGGTAATCGATTACCATGCAACAGGGGACGAAAATTGGCTACTGTCTTCACTGGTAATCGATTACTGAGCTTTGGTAATCGATTACCATGTGAGGTAATCGATTACCCAAAGTTGGTAATCGATTACCAGAACAGAGGAGGTCAAAATTTGGCTACTGCCTCATTTTTGACAGGTGGTAATCGATTACCACCCACTGGTAATCGATTACCACAGTGTAATTTGCGAAAATTCAGGTTTTTCTAGACTAAAAGAAAGGGGCTTAACTTGATGGGTAGAACTCCAAATGATACGTGGTTTGAAACCACGCGTAGATAACGTAAAGGACTACAACTTGGTAAAATGTGAGAGTAAGATGGTGAGTTTAAATGAATTGAATAAAAAGGAGGATTAATGATGTTAGTAAAATGTATGATTCCGCAAATTGCATTTACAATTATAGTGTGGATTCAATTGATTACGGAAAATGTATTGATGTAAGAAAAGGAATATGATAAAACAAAAATTTGCCCGTAATTTAATTAACCCAATCACTGTGATTGTAACTGCGCTTAATATCATAATCAATGTTAACAATACCGGTGTACAACGGGCTGTTACATTATCCAATCAACCTATTAAGCTTATGAAAAATTGATCAAGTTAAATTGCTCTCAATACTACTCTAATCCTAGACTTAAGGATTGCTCGAGCACAATTTATCGAGAAATTGCTCTTGGGAATAAAGTGATAACTTTAGAGCAAACAATTGGAATTAAGGAGCATTCAAACAATCAATAGATCTTAATTTTTTAGGACCATCAACCACACCGCCATGACCACAACCGTCACAAACCACTGTTATCATCGCTGCAACCATTGTTGTCACTTCCACCACCATGTCATCATCACCACCACCACCGTCACCATTACCACCACCACTACTGAAATTGCCGTCACCACCACCAAGCCACCGCCACCACTACTATCACTACACCACCGCCGCTGCCTCCCCCACCACCATGCCACAACCACTATCACCACACCATATGAAAAGGAAAGTTATGATAAGAAAAAAATTTATGCTTAAAAGGAAAGTTATTCGCAAGACTAAGTTTATGCAACTTTTTACAAGTGACGTTTTTAGGGAGCCTTTGCCCCTCATAAAATGCAGTCTGCTTAGCTTCCAACTCATTATGTGTTGTGAAAGGAAATACTGATTAGTAAAATAAAAATAAAAGATATAACTACTCAAGGTTAAGTATTGAAGCACAAAGCGATAATAGTTGTAAGAAAATTATATCTTGAAGGAGGGAATCTGGTGTCTGATTGACTGCATTCTGATTTTTTTTAATCTTAATATTATTTTGTAAAATAGTTATGGAAATATGTGTTTTTTGTATTTTTTTTTAAAATTAAAAGTCAAAATACAAAACAAAAAAAATTCAGATATATTCTCTAAATTTGATTCTAAAAACAAAAAATATTTATAATTTTTTAATTTCTTTTATAAAATAGATCTTATCAAACAAATATTTTTATTTTTTTGTTCCGGAAACCAAAAAAACTGCTTTTAAAAACAGTATTTAAACATGCCTTTATTTTTCTTTTGGTTTTTGAAGCTTAGGAAGAGAGAGTTTTGTTCATAGTAAAATGCATGCAAGCCCGCACGGATGGACTAAATAACTTTGAAAAAAATCAGCGTGAACTTCGTAAAAATGCTACAATAAAAGAGTTTGCACTTTTGCTAATAACTCAAATAACAAGACTCTTTACTTTTAAAATAAAGAGTATCGCTCGCATATTCGTGTACTATAGAAGACTCTTGAGACTAAACCTTCAAGAGTATAGATCGATGATTCTGCTGGAATGATATAAATCTTATTACACTGCACTGTATAAGTGGGTGTCATTATCATTTAGATTATTAGTGTTATGATAAACAAACTTTAGTTTGTTGGGAAAAGATTTATAGATTCAGCATTTTGTGTAGGAAGTTCAGGATCTGAACATAGAGAATTGAAGAATCTATGTGAGGAAGTATAGGCTAAAGACTGGGCTTTTGAGAGCACAGTAATGCAAGAAGTATAGGCTAAACCAGGCATTTGATTCTGGGTTCTAGTTATTTGTGATAATCCAAGTACAAATACATGTCTATTTCTTGAAGAGTTGTTTTTAATTGTATTAAGTTGTTATAGGTTTGATGCCACTGAGGTCAATGGGTCACCCTTATTTTTTAATTTAGAAGTGGGCAGCAGAAAAATTCAGGCTTTTCATTCTGGGTTGTAGTTATTTGTGATAGAAATATTTTTAATATCCATTATATTTTTTGGCAGAGATATAAGATGACTAAATGAGTGGTTTCATCTATATTTGTTAATATAAACTATGTAAAATATTTGAAATGATTAATTGTTTGCGAAAATGACACCTTTGTGTTGTAAATGTAGATAGGTTTCATCATTGTGTTCTATATCCCTATCTACGTTTGTGTTTGAAAACATTACAAAGATTAAGTGCTCATCTTTTATGTTTGTTAAACTTTAGCTGGTATGAGTTTGGGAGAAATCAAGGATGTTTGCAGCAGATGCTAGCAGCTCTAAACCACCTTTTGTTATCGTGAGTTTCTTGTTGAACATATATATGTTGTTTTCTGATGCCATGTGAAACTGTATTTGCTCCAATTTTTCTACCTGAGAGTAAAAATCAATTATGTGTATACAATTAGATGATTTAGTGTAATTGGAGATTTACATGTGCATTATGGTGTGATAAGTAACCATTTACTGAATAATAGGAGTGATCATTCCGAATTTCGGAGATCCTTCTG
This sequence comes from Gastrolobium villosum, assembly GCA_032173675.1. Taxonomy (NCBI): domain Eukaryota; kingdom Viridiplantae; phylum Streptophyta; class Magnoliopsida; order Fabales; family Fabaceae; genus Gastrolobium; species Gastrolobium villosum. The sequence continues at coordinate 19,616 of JAVKPL010008636.1, read as the reverse complement.
ATGAAAAAATAAAATCTATTGGTCAATTTCTTGAAGTGCTTTGTCTTGTAGATTACCAAGTTTCTCAAAATTCAATAGTATTACATGAGGTGTTGAATGTTATCTTATTCAATACTATCTCATTTCTTGAAGTGCTTTTTTTCTTTCCTCATTTTTCTTAATTTATGAAGTAATAAACTTCCTCCTTGTTTCTAATTTTTTTAATTAAATCTTGTTTCATTTATCGCAGGTACTGCAATTGATCAAAGAATTGCTTACTTTCTTATGCTAGTGACGCTGGCAATTACATACATGTTCCATTGATATCAAATAGCTAGGAAGTGCAACAAAACTATCACAACTTTTTTTCCCCATTCTTCCTTTCCTTTTTTGGCATCTTATTATTGAGGAGTGGTTCAACATCACACAAGCTCATAAGTGTACAAATTTATTTAATTACCGAGATGATGTTAAAACTTATATTGTTCAGCATCCAAAAGAAAGAAAAAAAAAACTGAAGTTATTGATCCAAATGATGTTTATATTTAGTTCTCACAAGCACCCGCAACTGAAAGTTTCAAAGCCAAAGAAGAATTCCAAGTAGGTGTTGCAACATCTAAGTTGATCCAAAAGATGCCTGCACGGATGGACCTTGAGACAGTGTTTGCAATATCTAAGTTCTTGGTCACAATCCCTGATGCTAGGCCATATCTGGTGTTGTTGGCTTTCTTAATTGATTCATTAATGGTCCTCTTGTACATATACCATACTTAATTCAACATTCACCTGTGAAATCACAAACTTTTTTTATGTTAAGATAGTGAAATAGAATATAAGATGGACATACTTAAACTTAGAAAGTGCCATCATAGGTCCAAATATTTCATCTTGTGCTATTAGCATGTCCACAAGGAAAGAAATTATTGAGTTTAATAATAGTGTTGTCCTTAATTTATAAAAGAATAGAAAAAATATAATATTTACTTCAATTTACTCGAAGCTAAATTCAAGCAGTAAATAAGCTCTCAATCAAGAAAGCATAACATCAGAAAAAAAGAACTAAACTTTTATTATTCATAGAGAACAAGAAAGGAATACATTGGTATATTTGAACACCCAATGAGCTTCTCAAAATCTCTTTGAGCCTCCATGTTGTGCTCGAAACCAGCTGTGTCTTTCATCTCATCAAGTTGGAGTCGTGCTTGGAGTCGAAGATTGTCTATCTCTCGTCTTTCCTCTTTTATTTCTCTCCAATTTGACAAAGTCTGCCTATTATTATTAACATCAATAGGAGCAACTAGTTTATGACTAGTTTTCAAAAATGAGTTATCAACACTTCGCTTTTCCTCGTGTTTAGTTTCCAACCTTATATTCTTGTAAACCTCGCTAGATGAAGCCCTTGAAGACTTTTTGGTATCAATTTCCTGCACAAAAATTAAATTCACAGTGTCAACACAAAAAAAAACACAAAAATAATATTAAACATAATAATGAAAAGGGTATAACTATAACCAACATACATATAATTTCTTCTCCGCAGCTTTGGGCCTCTTGTTGTTGGGCCTCTTGTTGTTGGGATGACCCAATATCACCTTATCAGAATTGACTTTATTCATCATCGCTGCCGAAGAAGAAGAACTACGGGTGGGTTTGTTAGCTTCTTTCAGATTACTAATTACTACTTTAGTAGCATTATTAACTGAAGAACCTTTCGATTTTTTCCTCAGATTACAAGGCAGATTCTGGTTCTTCACTGTGGGTTCTTGTTCTTCTTCTCGTTTACTAAAAATTGATTCTTTCGGATTAAGCTTCCGCTTCCGCTTCCCATCCTCATCCTCGCCGGAGCGTCGCGGCCGTTTGGTGCCCCTCACATTCACCGCATGCTTCTGGGTCGCTGTTGATTCTCCGGCGCCGTCAGCGTTCGTCATTCTCACGCGCTTCTGGGTTCCACACTTCAAGAAAGTGGAAGGGAAAGTGAAATTGTGAAGACGGTGGTTTGATCTCATCAAGGGATCACCCGCATCCACCAAAACCCTCAACGCCATCATTTACGGCAAGAAAAACAAGAATTGCAGAATAGAAAAATAAGAATTGCAGAATAGAAAAATGGCAAAAACTAGTGTTGAGCGCGAAGGAGAGCTGAAAAGTTTCTCGGGAAAATTGGAGAGATCAAAGGTTATTGCTTTTGTGTGTTTGCTTTTGTGATTTGCAATGTGTGTTTGTGTGTTTGCTTTTGTTGTCGGAAAATTTTACCGTTGGAGTGAGCGGGAAACGAATCGAGGAGTCAGCTTATACAGTTGGAGATGTTTTAATTTTTTTTATTTCTTTTTTTTATTTTTTTTTATCATTTGCTTCGAGGATGTTTGAGATTATGTTCTCTTTTGGTTTTCTTGAATTCTTTTTGGTTTGGTTAGTGAAATCTGTGGTTTGGAATTTTTGCAACTGGGTTGCTGAAATTTGGGAATATGAGGAGAAAGAAAAAAACAAAATTTGGTTAAATTGGGTTTTGTTTTGTTTGATTTGTTAAGCTTCTTCCGCAGTTCTTTTTGTTTTTCTTTACTTTCATAATCAGTTGCTAAAGATTAATTTTCCAGGAAAATAGTTTCTGAGAAGCATAAGATTTTTCTGCCTTTTGTTATTCCTTCTACATATGTCGTTGGGAACTTTGGCTTCAATTTTTTTGTTTTTTTGTTTCCTGCATCTGAATTATTGCAAAAAAAATTTGTCTGATGCTAATAATTTAGTATTTGGTACTAATTATTTTCTCATTTGTCTGATTTTCAGGAATATGTGTATAACAGGTCAGGCTCCACTTTAGGTAAATTTCATCACAATGGTACTGTTTCATTTGTCACTGTGACTTGCTTAATCAAATTGTTGGTTTTTCCTTGAAAAATTTGTAAACATGAGAAATTAATATACTGACATAAAGTGTCTTGAACTATTCATTTATTACATAGTTAAGAGGGAGATAATGTAAAATTGTCCGTATCCACACCACAAAATTATATTATTCGATGTTTATAACACCTCGGAAAATTAAATGTGAAATTATGTGATAAAATATGGGTTTAAGAGGGAAGGATTAGTGAAAATTAGAGAAATTATGGCCAAAAAAGGCAAAATGGTAATTTGCCAAAAACGTGAACCGAGGCATGAAAAATGGAGTTAGAGATTTAATATGACAAAAATAATGCTGAAAATGGAATTAGGACGGAAAATTGAGTGAATAGGCAAATTTGGGAAAAATTGAGGAATAGTGATTTTTAAGTGAAAGATACTGCGGTACGAGTGTACCGATAAGTGTGAAATTTTTATGAGAATTTTGAGGAAAGAAAAATATGACATGGACTGGAAAAATATGTAGATTAAGAATTTGTGATCAGAAATTTTATCGGGATTAAAGTTAGATCGCGTGTGGGACCCGTGTGACCGAAGTCACTTGGCCCCCACCCTCTTTTTCTTCTTTCTTTCCTTCTCTTTTTCTTCTCTCTCGCGCGCCCTCCCCTGCCAAAAGAAACCAAAACCCCATTTCTTCTCCATTTTCCCATTTCTTCAATTCTTCACCAAATCGCTTGATTTTGGTGTTGAAATCTATTGTAAACAACCTTCTAGATCCATTGGTAACACTTAGAAGCCATGAAACCACCTCCTTGGGGCGAAAATGGACAAACTCAGATCCGACCCCTTAGACGTTCTTGGAGTTTTTGGAGTTTTTGGATCTCCTTTGGATTGATGGAGCCTTGGTGGTGTTCCTACACTAGATGGTGAGTATATTTGTGGTACTTTTGTGGTTGGTTTTGTAGATCTAGAAATTATGCTTTGAATCTTTAATCTTAGATGTGTGATGATAGAGAGCTCAAATGGAAAAATGCTATTAGATGAAAATGCCTTAGAATGATGCTTGTAAGCTAGAAATGCTATGATAAATTTTGGTGAAAAAGTTGAGTTTTTAACTTAGGAAAATTTGAGGAATTTTCATGAAAATGGGTATGTGGTGTAATTGAATAATTAAATGATGGACCATTGGTATAGGTTGGTAATGTGATTATATGATTAGTATGAGTGTTAAAATTGAATTGAAAACCTTGTAGAATCAACCTTTGAGGAATTCGAACCATAGAGGGGTTTGGAGGAAAAAAATGATGTAAAGGTTGTGAATTTGATGTGGTATGATGTAAAATGATGTTTAATTGGATAATTGTATAGTGTGGTATAGTGGAATGAGAAGAAAGAATGTGTGATTCATGATGTATGTGGTAATTTGAGTTATAAAAGAGATTAAAGTTAAATGAATGAGTACTTGAGATAAATGATTGAATTGTAAATGGTTTGATAATCATGTTGTGGATTATCTAGGTTGCCTCTTTTGGACGCTTTGGAAGCGGGTAAGCTTGGAGCTTACGTTTGGAGCATGGGCTCGGTGTTGAGGTAACCTTTGGAACTGGGGTTTAGCCCTTGTGTGCTCCACCACACCTAGTGGAAGGTTGTGGTTGGATTATGTGATTATGGCATTGTGTGATTGTGTGCTTGTATGCATATTGCTTGGATTTTGTGAAAATTGTTTGGTCACTGGCCAGTTGACGTGTGTTGGTTTGGACATCCGCTGGGTTCATCCTACGGGAGAATGCCAGTTGGAGATGCCATGGTGTTGACTCTGGGAGCGACATCAGGATGATCCAAGCGGGGGACGTCCGCCGGATAGGGCTCATGAGGAGTTCCGGTTGGGTATTGCCATGGAGTCTTCTCAACCATGGGAGAGGCGCCAGGACTGTCTCGGGAGTTATATGATGGAGTCCTTGAACGTGAATCCATGCGTGGATGTTCTTGGGTTGTCTCCAGTTGGTGGGTGATATTGCATTGCTTGCATATTGTATGATGTTATATTTGCACATTGAGTGAGCCATGGGGTGGAGAAACCTCCAGGCCCCTTGGTTTACTGAGATATATTTATATATCTCACCCCGTGTTTTGGGGCATCATTTCAGGTTAGGTTGAGCCTGGAAGAGTGGAGCATGAGGTGCATATTGGGGGCACCATGTGATGAGCATTGGATGGGGACATATATTACATGTTTTATGCTTTAGAATTAGATCATGAACTTGTGCATGTTGAATATGCCATGCCTTGTATGTTCATGACTATATGTTGAACCCTTTCAATTTGATGTATATGTAGGACTTTAGTATATATTGTATATTTGAGTGAGCATGGGACTTGTCCATTGCCACATTCATTGTACTAGAAGCCTTGGTGAATATGTTGTAAAATGGACCATATTTGATGTAAAAGGGCCATTATGTTAAAGACTTTGTATATGATTCATAATGGAATGAAAATTCATGTTAGAAGGGCCTAGAGCCTAAATTAGAGTATGTTTAAGTGTTGTGTGGAGTACTAAGATGTTAGGGATGGATTACACAACCCTTCTTGGGCTTAAAATGCTGTAATCTGTCACTTTTGCTGCATAGTAATCGATTACCCAAGCATGGTAATCGATTACCATGCAACAGGGGACGAAAATTGGCTATTGTCTTCACTGGTAATCGATTACTGAGCTTTGGTAATCGATTACCATGTGAGGTAATCGATTACCCAAAGTTGGTAATCGATTACCAGAACAGAGGATGTGAAAAATTGGCTACTGCCTCATTTTTGACAGGTGGTAATCGATTACCACCCACTGGTAATCGATTACCACAGTGTAATTTTTGAAAATTTAAGTTTTTCTAGACTAAAAGAAAGGGGTTTAACTTGATGGGTAGAACTCCACATGGTACGTGGTTTGAAGCCACGCGTAACTTATGTAAAGGGCTAGAACTTGGTAAGAAATGGAAATAAGTTGATGGGTTTAAATGAGTTAAACAAGAAGAAAGAGTAGTGGTGTTGTTAAGCTGAATGCTTCCGCGTATTGCATTTACAATTATAGTGTTGTTTTAATTGATTACGGAAAAGGGTTATGGTTATGAAAAGGAATATGATAAAAGGAAAAAGTTTGCCCGTAATTTAATTAACCAATTACTGTGATTGTAACTGCGCTTAATATCATAATCAATGTTAACAATACCGGTACGTAACGGGCTGTTACATTTTATGGTATCAGAGCAGTTTCATTAGGGAACTCTGATGATTGTGTAATTGAGGTGAGTGCTGTATAGTTGTACGTAGACTCTTATTGACTGCTACACATGTGATTCCTCAGTTTGGGCCTGATCAACCCATTTCTTTGGGTTCAATGTGTGGTCAGTATAAGATGCCTTCGTGACAACCCTGGAGCACTAATGCCAGTTCTTAGGCTGAGGTGGTGGGTGCAGTGATGACTGCTCCACGGATGGATATGTTAGTAAGTAAATTTGGTGTCATCGAGGACCTAGTGAGAATAAATTGTGATACTGTCATTGAGGACTTAGTGAGAATGAATTGATATAAGACTTCAACCACTTTGGGTAGAATGCTACCATAGTTGAATGTGTGGTCCTGTGGTTAGTAAAAGGATTGAATTAAGGTGATGTTGGTAGTCTTTCCTAAATGTATGGGAGTTAGAACAAGTGAGTATATGTGAGAATTAGTGGTATATCTTTGACATGGTGGGGAATTGGAACCCCGATGAAATTGTGAAAATTTGAATATGAGTGTTTATATGTAATATTGGATACCTTAGGGTAAAGTATAAGGTTATAAGACCCTTGATGAGGGCATGTACATGGATGACTTGATATGCTTGGATGTAGAAGTAAATTGAAATTTCAAATTTTGGATTGAGGATTATGAGTAACTTAAGAGGACTATGGAAATGATGGGATGGATAATTCAATGTTGAAATGGGGACTTTAGTCCATGATGATTTAATGTTGGCTGAATGTAAGTGAGGATATCATATGTATAAAAAGTAAAATATAAGAAGTTGAGGAAATTGTCATGTGTGGCATTTGATGAATTTGATTGAAAGTATGAGATTCCATAATAGTGTTTGAGGTGGAATAAGAAATGTGGAGCAATGGATGACGAGAGTTGTTACTCCGTAGAAATAAAACTCAAAGAGGGATAATTGTGGCTGTAATGTGTCAGATAGTAATAGTTGCCTGTGTGGCACAGATTGAACAAAGCGTGATTTGACCCTGTGAGTATATTTATTGAAGCATTAATTAGGTAGGAAAACCTGCCAAGAGAAATGATGGGCTATATGTGCTAGGTAGCCGGACTTGTGAAAAGAAATTGAAAAGCATATGAAAAGAAATTGGCTTGGTAAAGCAGAGAAAGTGCACAACTGTGTGGTGCACTCCGGTTGTTCACATGTGGTGTCACCGGTTGAGATTGGAATTGGGATGGACTTAAGGTCTCCCAGTGGGCCTTTGAAAGGCAAGACTATTGTGAAATGTGGCTGAAAAGCCAAAAGATAGAAATGTAAACAATTATTTTGGTGTCCGCGCACTGATGGAGCTTCTTGGGTACGGGGGACTGAGATTCTCTGGCTGTATCCCGAGTTAGCTTATGTGCATAGTTGATTTTGCGGCAAAATTCCTAAAAGGTGGGGTGAATATAACACCTCGGAAAATTAAATGTGAAATTATGTGATAAAATATGGGTTTAAGAGGGAAGGATTAGTGAAAATCAGAGAAATTATGGCCAAAAAGGGCAAAATGGTAATTTGCCAAAAACGTGAACCGAGGCATGAAAAATGGAGTTAGAGATTTAATATGACAAAAATAATGCTGAAAATGGAATTAGGACGGAAAATTGAGTGAATAGGCAAATTTGGGAAAAATTGAGGAATAGTGATTTTTAAGTGAAAGATACTGCGGTACGAGTGTACCGATAAGTGTGAAATTTTTATGAGAATTTTGAGGAAAGAAAAATATGACATGGACTGGAAAAATATGTAGATTAAGAATTTGTGATCAGAAATTTTATCGGGATTAAAGTTAGATCGCGTGTGGGACCCGTGTGACCGAAGTCACTTGGCCCCCACCCTCTTTTTCTTCTTTCTTTCCTTCTCTTTTTCTTCTCTCTCGCGCGCCCTCCCCTGCCAAAAGAAACCAAAACCCCATTTCTTCTCCATTTTCCCATTTCTTCAATTCTTCACCAAATCGCTTGATTTTGGTGTTGAAATCTATTGTAAACAACCTTCTAGATCCATTGGTAACACTTAGAAGCCATGAAACCACCTCCTTGGGGCGAAAATGGACAAACTCAGATCCGACCCCTTAGACGTTCTTGGAGTTTTTGGAGTTTTTGGATCTCCTTTGGATTGATGGAGCCTTGGTGGTGTTCCTACACTAGATGGTGAGTATATTTGTGGTACTTTTGTGGTTGGTTTTGTAGATCTAGAAATTATGCTTTGAATCTTTAATCTTAGATGTGTGATGATAGAGAGCCCAAATGGAAAAATGCTATTAGATGAAAATGCCTTAGAATGATGCTTGTAAGCTAGAAATGCTATGATAAATTTTGGTGAAAAAGTTGAGTTTTTAACTTAGGAAAATTTGAGGAATTTTCATGAAAATGGGTATGTGGTGTAATTGAATAGTTAAATGATGGACCATTGGTATAGGTTGGTAATGTGATTATATGATTAGTATGAGTGTTAAAATTGAATTGAAAACCTTGTAGAATCAACCTTTGAGGAATTCGAACCATAGAGGGGTTTGGAGGAAAAAAATGATGTAAAGGTTGTGAATTTGATGTGGTATGATGTAAAATGATGTTTAATTGGATAATGGTATAGTGTGGTATAGTGGAATGAGAAGAAAGAATGTGTGATTCATGATGTATGTGGTAATTTGAGTTATAAAAGAGATTAAAGTTAAATGAATGAGTACTTGAGATAAATGATTGAATTGTAAATGGTTTGATAATCATGTTGTGGATTATCTAGGTTGCCTCTTTTGGACGCTTTGGAAGCGGGTAAGCTTGGAGCTTACGTTTGGAGCATGGGCTCGGTGTTGAGGTAACCTTTGGAACTGGGGTTTAGCCCTTGTGTGCTCCACCACACCTAGTGGAAGGTTGTGGTTGGATTATGTGATTATGGCATTGTGTGATTGTGTGCTTGTATGCATATTGCTTGGATTTTGTGAAAATTGTTTGGTCACTGGCCAGTTGACGTGTGTTGGTTTGGACATCCGCTGGGTTCATCCTACGGGAGAATGCCAGTTGGAGATGCCATGGTGTTGACTCTGGGAGCGACATCAGGATGATCCAAGCGGGGGACGTCCGCCGGATAGGGCTCATGAGGAGTTCCGGTTGGGTATTGCCATGGAGTCTTCTCAACCATGGGAGAGGCGCCAGGACTGTCTCGGGAGTTATATGATGGAGTCCTTGAACGTGAATCCATGCGTGGATGTTCTTGGGTTGTCTCCAGTTGGTGGGTGATATTGCATTGCTTGCATATTGTATGATGTTATATTTGCACATTGAGTGAGCCATGGGGTGGAGAAACCTCCAGGGCCCTTGGTTTACTGAGATATATTTATATATCTCACCCCGTGTTTTGGGGCATCATTTCAGGTTAGGTTGAGCCTGGAAGAGTGGAGCATGAGGTGCATATTGGGGGCACCATGTGATGAGCATTGGATGGGGACATATATTGCATATGTTTTATGCTTTAGAATTAGATCATGAACTTGTGCATGTTGAATATGCCATGCCTTGTATGTTCATGACTATATGTTGAACCCTTTCAATTTGATGTATATGTAGGACTTTAGTATATATTGTATATTTGAGTGAGCATGGGACTTGTCCATTGCCACATTCATTGTACTAGAAGCCTTGGTGAATATGTTGTAAAATGGACCATATTTGATGTAAAAGGGCCATTATGTTAAAGACTTTGTATATGATTCATAATGGAATGAAAATTCATGTTAGAAGGGCCTAGAGCCTAAATTAGAGTATGTTTAAGTGTTGTGTGGAGTACTAAGATGTTAGGGATGGATTACACAACCCTTCTTGGGCTTAAAATGCTGTAATCTGTCACTTTTGCTGCATAGTAATCGATTACCCAAGCATGGTAATCGATTACCATGCAACAGGGGACGAAAATTGGCTACTGTCTTCACTGGTAATCGATTACTGAGGCTTGGTAATCGATTACCATGTGAGGTAATCGATTACCCAAAGTTGGTAATCGATTACCAGAACAGAGGATGTGAAAAATTGGCTACTGCCTCATTTTTGACAGGTGGTAATCGATTACCACCCACTGGTAATCGATTACCACAGTGTAATTTTTGAAAATTTAAGTTTTTCTAGACTAAAAGAAAGGGGTTTAACTTGATGGGTAGAACTCCACATGGTACGTGGTTTGAAGCCACGCGTAACTTATGTAAAGGGCTAGAACTTGGTAAGAAATGGAAATAAGTTGATGGGTTTAAATGAGTTAAACAAGAAGAAAGAGTAGTGGTGTTGTTAAGCTGAATGCTTCCGCGTATTGCATTTACAATTATAGTGTTGTTTTAATTGATTACGGAAAAGGGTTATGGTTATGAAAAGGAATATGATAAAAGGAAAAAGTTTTCCCGTAATTTAATTAACCAATTACTGTGATTGTAACTGCGCTTAATATCATAATCAATGTTAACAATACCGGTACGTAACGGGCTGTTACAATGTTGCTATGTGGAATTAATTTCAAAATAGGATTAACTCAGGCAGTTTCATGCCACCGATACTTTTTCAGTTTAATTTTTTCAAAGTGGGTGAACATAGTCTTAAAATTTTGTATTGTCTCTTGCAAGGGATTCAGTGGCCCATAACATATCACCTTTCCAAGGGATGATACCCGTTGAATAGTTTCTTGAATGTCAAAGGATGGAATGTCATCCAATATTGATTTGGAAAGTGGGAATATTTGATAAAAGAGGGAAAAATTAAATTTTTACGCAGAAGAAACAACCTTGCCCACCTTCAAACATGTTTAACCCATGAATCATGCAATAGACATGTTAGGATTTAAAGTAGATACCTTTGTTCGAATCATTATTCCTGATCAAATGTGTTCTTGATCAATTCTTCAGACTCAAGAGAAGAATAGAGATTGGGTAGTGCCTTTGGTTATTCCAAGAGAGAGATAGCCGCCACACTGATGTGTGTGTTGGTTAAGGTTTCAGTGGAGAAAATTAGAGATGAAGAAAAGAGCTATAAAACTAAGGAAGAAGAGGGGCTATATATAGATGTGGCGACTCATTAACCTAAGACTAGGTCAAATCAACGCCCTCATCAATGGTTTCCTTAATTTCAACCAATTAATTCAATTAATTGGTTTCCTTAATTTCAACCAATTAATTCAATTAATTTGTTTCCTTAATTTTATCCATTCAATGGTTCGATTCGGTTCAGAAATGGTTTGCTTCGGAACCGATTCAGGTCGATTCTATTTTGAATTTTTTTTTTAAAAAAATTAAACCAATTCGGTTCGATTCGGAAACAGTTCGGTTCGGTTCAAAAACGAGTTCGGTTCAAAAATGACTGATTCTTGAACTCGTTTTAAAAACCGATTCGGTTCATGAATTGGTTCTTTAAAAACTGGTTCGGTTCATGAACTAATTTTTAAAAATTGATTATTTTAAGTGCAGTTCAGTTCTGTTCATGGTTCGGCTAAGTTTTTTAGTTCTTTTGCACATTCTTAACCATGCCATGCATGCTTATTTCGTTTTGTACAAGTTTTGCTTTTGCTGTAGTAAATAACAAGTCAAAAGAAAAAATCCCAATCTTATTGGGCGATTTCCTTAATTTTATCCAATCAATCCAATTGATTGGTTTCCCAATTTCAGCCAATTAATTCAATTAATTGGTTTTCTTAATTTTTTCCAATCAATCCAATTGATTGGTTTCCCAAATTTCAGCCAATTAATCTAATTATTTGGTTTCCTTAATCTAATTAATTTGTTTCCTTAATTTTATCCAATCAATCCAATTGATTGGTTTCCCAATTTTCGGCCAATTAATATAATTAATTGGTTTCCTTAATTTTATCCAATCAACCTATTAAGCTTATGAAAAATTGATCAAGTTAAATTGCTCTCAATACTACTCTAATCCTAGACTTAAGGATTGCTCGAACACAATTTATCGAGAAATTGCTCTTGGGAATAAAGTGATAACTTTAGAGCAAACAATTGGAATTAAGGAGCATTCAAACAATCAATAGATCTTAATTTTTTAGGACCATCAACCACACCGCCATGACCACAACCGTCACAAACCACTGTTATCATCGCTGCAACCATTGTTGTCACTTCCACCACCATGTCATCATCACCACCACCACCGTCACCATTACCACCACCACTACTGAAATTGCCGTCACCACCACCAAGCCACCGCCACCACTACTATCACTACACCACCGCCGCTGCCTCCCCCACCACCATGCCACAACCACTATCACCACACCATATGAAAAGGAAAGTTATGATAAGAAAAAAATTTATGCTTAAAAGGAAAGTTATTCGCAAGACTAAGTTTATGCAACTTTTTACAAGTGACGTTTTTAGGGAGCCTTTGCCCCTCATAAAATGCAGTCTGCTTAGCTTCCAACTCATTATGTGTTGTGAAAGGAAATACTGATTAGTAAAATAAAAATAAAAGATATAACTACTCAAGGTTAAGTATTGAAGCACAAAGCGATAATAGTTGTAAGAAAATTATATCTTGAAGGAGGGAATCTGGTGTCTGATTGACTGCATTCTGATTTTTTTTAATCTTAATATTATTTTGTAAAATAGTTATGGAAATATGTGTTTTTTGTATTTTTTTTTAAAATTAAAAGTCAAAATACAAAACAAAAAAAATTCAGATATATTCTCTAAATTTGATTCTAAAAACAAAAAATATTTATAATTTTTTAATTTCTTTTATAAAATAGATCTTATCAAACAAATATTTTTATTTTTTTGTTCCGGAAACCAAAAAAACTGCTTTTAAAAACAGTATTTAAACATGCCTTTATTTTTCTTTTGGTTTTTGAAGCTTAGGAAGAGAGAGTTTTGTTCATAGTAAAATGCATGCAAGCCCGCACGGATGGACTAAATAACTTTGAAAAAAATCAGCGTGAACTTCGTAAAAATGCTACAATAAAAGAGTTTGCACTTTTGCTAATAACTCAAATAACAAGACTCTTTACTTTTAAAATAAAGAGTATCGCTCGCATATTCGTGTACTATAGAAGACTCTTGAGACTAAACCTTCAAGAGTATAGAACGATGATTCTGCTGGAATGATATAAATCTTATTACACTGCACTGTATAAGTGGGTGTCATTATCATTTAGATTATTAGTGTTATGATAAACAAACTTTAGTTTGTTGGGAAAAGATTTATAGATTCAGCATTTTGTGTAGGAAGTTCAGGATCTGAACATAGAGAATTGAAGAATCTATGTGAGGAAGTATAGGCTAAAGACTGGGCTTTTGAGAGCACAGTAATGCAAGAAGTATAGGCTAAACCAGGCATTTGATTCTGGGTTCTAGTTATTTGTGATAATCCAAGTACAAATACATGTCTATTTCTTGAAGAGTTGTTTTTAATTGTATTAAGTTGTTATAGGTTTGATGCCACTGAGGTCAATGGGTCACCCTTATTTTTTAATTTAGAAGTGGGCAGCAGAAAAATTCAGGCTTTTCATTCTGGGTTGTAGTTATTTGTGATAGAAATATTTTTAATATCCATTATATTTTTTGGCAGAGATATAAGATGACTAAATGAGTGGTTTCATCTATATTTGTTAATTTAAACTATGTAAAATATTTGAAATGATTAATTGTTTGCGAAAATGACACCTTTGTGTTGTAAATGTAGATAGGTTTCATCATTGTGTTCTATATCCCTATCTACGTTTGTGTTTGAAAACATTACAAAGATTAAGTGCTCATCTTTTATGTTTGTTAAACTTTAGCTGGTATGAGTTTGGGAGAAATCAAGGATGTTTGCAGCAGATGCTAGCAGCTCTAAACCACCTTTTGTTATCGTGAGTTTCTTGTTGAACATATATATGTTGTTTTCTGATGCCATGTGAAACTGTATTTGCTCCAATTTTTCTACCTGAGAGTAAAAATCAATTATGTGTATACAATTAGACGATTTAGTGTAATTGGAGATTTACATGTGCATTATGGTGTGATAAGTAACCATTTACTGAATAATAGGAGTGATCATTCCGAATTTCGGAGATCCTTCTGATGAAAAAATAAAATCTATTGGTCAATTTCTTGAAGTGCTTTGTCTTGTAGATTACCAAGTTTCTCAAAATTCAATAGTATTACATGAGGTGTTGAATGTTATCTTATTCAATACTATCTCATTTCTTGAAGTGCTTTTTTTCTTTCCTCATTTTTCTTAATTTATGAAGTAATAAACTTCCTCCTTGTTTCTAATTTTTTTAATTAAATCTTGTTTCATTTATCGCAGGTACTGCAATTGATCAAAGAATTGCTTACTTTCTTATGCTAGTGACGCTGGCAATTACATACATGTTCCATTGATATCAAATAGCTAGGAAGTGCAACAAAACTATCACAACTTTTTTTCCCCATTCTTCCTTTCCTTTTTTGGCATCTTATTATTGAGGAGTGGTTCAACATCACACAAGCTCATAAGTGTACAAATTTATTTAATTACCGAGATGATGTTAAAACTTATATTGTTCAGCATCCAAAAGAAAGAAAAAAAAACTGAAGTTATTGATCCAAATGATGTTTATATTTAGTTCTCACAAGCACCCGCAACTGAAAGTTTCAAAGCCAAAGAAGAATTCCAAGTAGGTGTTGCAACATCTAAGTTGATCCAAAAGATGCCTGCACGGATGGACCTTGAGACAGTGTTTGCAATATCTAAGTTCTTGGTCACAATCCCTGATGCTAGGCCATATCTGGTGTTGTTGGCTTTCTTAATTGATTCATTAATGGTCCTCTTGTACATATACCATACTTAATTCAACATTCACCTGTGAAATCACAAACTTTTTTTATGTTAAGATAGTGAAATAGAATATAAGATGGACATACTTAAACTTAGAAAGTGCCATCATAGGTCCAAATATTTCATCTTGTGCTATTAGCATGTCCACAAGGAAAGAAATTATTGAGTTTAATAATAGTGTTGTCCTTAATTTATAAAAGAATAGAAAAAATATAATATTTACTTCAATTTACTCGAAGCTAAATTCAAGCAGTAAATAAGTTCTCAATCAAGAAAGCATAACATCAGAAAAAATGAACTAAACTTTTATTATTCATAGAGAACAAGAAAGGAATACATTGGTATATTTGAACACCCAATGAGCTTCTCAAAATCTCTCTGAGCCTCCATGTTGTGCTCGAAACCAGCTGTGTCTTTCATCTCATCAAGTTGGAGTCGTGCTTGGAGTCGAAGATTGTCTCTCTCTCGTCTTTCCTCTTTTATTTGTCTCCAATTTGACAAAGTCTGCCTATTATTATTAACATCAATAGGAGCAACTAGTTTATGACTAGTTTTCAAGAATAAGTTATCAACACTTCCCTTTTCCTCGTGTTTAGTTTCCAACCTTATATTCTTGTAAACCTCGCTAGATGAAGCCCTTGAAGACTTTTTGGTATCAATTTCCTGCACAAAAATTAAATTCACAGTGTCAACACAAAAAAAAACACAAAAATAATATTAAACATAATAATGAAAAGGGTATAACTATAACCAACATACATATAATTTCTTCTCCACAGCTTTGGGCCTCTTGTTGTCGGGCCTCTTGTTGTTGGGATGACCCAATATCACCTTATCAGAATTGACTTTATTCATCATCGCTGCCGAAGAAGAAGAACTACGAGTGGGTTTGTTAGCTTCTTTCAGATTACTAATTACTACTTTAGTAGCATTATTAACTGAAGAACCTTTCGATTTTTTCCTCAGATTACAAGGCAGATTCTGGTTCTTCACTGTGGGTTCTTGTTCTTCTTCTCGTTTACTAAAAATTGATTCTTTCGGATTAAGCTTTCGCTTCCGCTTCCCATCCTCATCCTCGCCGGAGCGTCGCGGCCGTTTGGTGCCCCTCACATTCACCGCATGCTTCTGGGTCGCTGTTGATTCTCCGGCGCCGTCAGCGTTCGTCATTCTCACGCGCTTCTGGGTTCCACACTTCAAGAAAGTGGAAGGGAAAGTGAAATTGTGAAGACGGTGGTTTGATCTCATCAAGGGATCACCCGCATCCACCAAAACCCTCAACGCCATCATTTACGGCAAGAAAAACAAGAATTGCAGAATAGAAAAACAAGAATTGCAGAATAGAAAAATGGCAAAAACTAGTGTTGAGCGCGAAGGAGAGCTGAAAAGTTTCTCGGGAAAATTGGAGAGATCAAAGATTATTTCTTTTGTGTGTTTGCTTTTGTGATTTGCAATGTGTGTTTGTGTGTTTGCTTTTGTTGTCGGAAAATTTTACCGTTGGAGTGAGCGGGAAACGAATCTAGGAGCCAGCTTATACAGTTGGAGATGTTTTAATTTTTTTATTTCTTTTTTTTTTAATTTTTTTTATCATTTGCTTCGAGGATGTTTGATATTATGTTCTCTTTTGGTTTTCTTGAATTCTTTTTGGTTTGGTTAGTGAAATCTGTTGTTTGGAATTTCTGCAACTGGGTTGCTGAAATTTGGGAATATGAGGAGAAAGAAAAAAACAAAATTTGGTTAAATTGGGTTTTGTTTTGTGTGATTTGTTAAGTTTCTTCCGCAGTTCTTTTTTTTTTCTTTACTTTCATAATCAGTTGCTAAAGATTAATTTTCCAGGAAAATAGTTTCTGAGAAGCATAAGATTTTTTTGCCTTTTGTTATTCCTTCTAGATATGTCGTTGGGAACTTTGGCTTCAATTTTTTTGTTTTTTTTGTTTCCTGCATCTGAATTATTGCAAAAAACAAATTTGTCTGATGCTAATAATTTAGTATTTGGTACTAATTATTTTCTCATTTGTCTGATTTTCAGGAATATGTGTACAACAGGTCAGGCTTCACTTTAGGTAAATTTCATCACAATGGTACTGTTTCATTTGTCACTGTGACTTGCTTAATCAAATTGTTGGTTTTTCATTGAAAAATTTGTAAACATGAGAAATTAATATACTGACATAAAGTGTCTTGAACTATTCATTTATTACATAGTTAAGAGGGAGATAATGTAAAATTGTCCGTATCCACACCACAGAATTATATTATTCCATGTTGCTATGTGGAATTAATTTCAAAATAGGATTAACTCAGGCAGTTTCATGCCACCGATACTTTTTCAGTTTAATTTTTTCAAAGTGGGTGAACATACTCTTAAAATTTTGTATTGTCTCTTGCAAGGGATTCAGTGGCCCATAACATATCACCTTTCCAAGGGATGATACCCGTTGAATAGTTTCTTGAATGTCAAAGGATGGAATGTCATCCAATATTGACTTGGAAAGTGGGAATATTTGATAAAAGAGGGAAAAATTAAATTTTTACGCAGAAGAAACAACCTTTGCCCACCTTCAATCATGTTTAACCCATTAATCATGCAATAGACATGTTAGGATTTAAAGTAGATACCTTTGTTCGAATCATTATTCCTGATCAAATGTGTTCTTGATCAACTCTTCAGACTCAAGAGAAGAATAGAGATTGGGTAGTGCCTTTGGTTAATCCAAGAGAGAGATAGCCGCCACACTGATGTGTGTGTTGGTTAAGGTTTCAGTGGAGAAAATTAGAGATGAAGAAAAGAGCTATAAAACTAAGGAAGAAGAGGGGCTATATATAGATGTGGCGACTCATTAACCTAAGACTAGGTCAAATCAACGCCCTCATCAATGGTTTCCTTAATTTCAATCAATTAATTCAATTAATTGGTTTCCTTAATTTCAACCAATTAATTCAATTAATTTGTTTCCTTAATTTTATCCATTCAATGGTTCGATTCGGTTCAGAAATGGTTTGCTTCGGAACCGATTCACGTCGATTCTATTTTGAATTTTTTTTTTAAAAAAAAATTAAACCAATTCGGTTCGATTCGGAAACAGTTCGGTTCGGTTCAAAAACAAGTTCGGTTCAAAAATGACTGATTCTTGAACTCGTTTTAAAAACCGATTCGGTTCATGAACTGGTTCTTTAAAAACTGGTTCGGTTCATGAACTAATTTTTAAAAATCGATTATTTTAAGTGCAGTTCAGTTCTGTTCATGGTTCGGCTAAGTTTTTTAGTTCTTTTGCACATTCTTAACCATGCCATGCATGCTTATTTCGTTTTGTACAAGGTTTGCTTTTGCTGTAGTAAATAACAAGTCAAAAGAAAAAATCCCAATCTTATTGGGCGACTTCCTTAATTTTATCCAATCAATCCAATTGATTGGTTTCCCCAATTTCAGCCAATTAATTCAATTAATTGGTTTTCTTAATTTTTTCCAATCAATCCAATTGATTGGTTTCCCAAATTTCAGCCAATTAATCTAATTATTTGGTTTCCTTAATCTAATTAATTTGTTTCCTTAATTTTATCCAATAAATCCAATTGATTGGTTTCCCAATTTTCGGCCAATTAATCTAATTAATTGGTTTCCTTAATTTTATCCAATCAACCTATTAAGCTTATGAAAAATTGATCAAGTTAAATTGCTCTCAATACTACTCTAATCCTACACTTAAGGATTGCTCGAGCACAATTTATCGAGATATTGCTCTTGGGAATAAAGTGATAACTTTAGAGCAAACAATTGGAATTAAGGAGCATTCAAACAATCAATAGATCTTAATTCTTTAGGACCATCAACCACACCGCCATGACCACAACCGTCACAAACCACTGTTATCATCGCTGCAACCAATGTTGTCACTTCCACCACCATGTCATCATCACCATCACCACCGTCACCATTACCACCACCACTACTGAAATTGCTGTCACCACCACCAAGCCACCGCCACCACTACTATCACTACACCACCGCCGCTGCGTCCCCCACCACCATGCCACAACCACTATCACCACACCATATGAAAAGGAAAGTTATGATCCGAAAAAAATTTATGCTTAAAAGAAATGATTTTTTATTCTATTATTTTTTGTGTTATTGGATAAGACTAAGGTAATTAATTAAATTAAATCTTAGGAGGGTACATATGTAGACATGTGAATTTAATTTTTGAGTAATGTGAGTGTGTGTTAGAAGGCATTAGTGTTTGGATGTGGGCTAGTGTGTGTGTGGGGACTAGTTAATATTGGACTTGTGTGATTGGATTTTTGGTGTGTGGCCAATGGCCCAAGGATGGCCTTTGAACCTACCTTGTTTTAGCCCAAAGTTGTAACCACTTATCCTCCTTAAAGCCTAGTCCAACAAGGCTGCCTTGTGCAGCAAGGAACACTACTTGGCTAGTTGTTTTTCCCCTCATTCATGCGCACAAGGGAGAGTAATTAGGACCTTAGTAATCTGCCTTTTCCCTTGCTAAACCGCCACCTCACCTTGCTTATGCATAACTTGATTTTAATTTCATTGCATGGAAGACACATGGACCTTTGAGCATGATTTTAGGCTGCATACTTCTCCATTTTTGCGCACATGGGGGGGAGGCTTGGATCAGATTTCTTGTGTCACCAAAGCTGCATAACTTGTTGACTTGGATAACCACTTACACTCTCCATCATGAGACTGCATTGTGCAGATT
>JAVKPL010008635.1:0-33142 GCA_032173675.1 Gastrolobium villosum | reverse complement strand
TGTCTGTACTTGGTTGGGGCACGTCCTTTGTAGAAGTCAAAAAGATCACTGAATGACTCCTCTTAATAACATCAACAAAACGAATCCTTCTAGCTTCTTCCCCTTTCCTTTGCCTTGCGTTTAAAGCTCTCATAATTTCCCCGGGAAATATAGCCGTTATTTCGGGAAAATCTCACAGTGCATCAGAGGCAATAAAAACACTATATATAAGGAAAAAAAAGGAAAGTAACTTGATTTACCACTTTCCTTTTCCTTTAAGTAATGTGTTCGTTAATTAATGTAAATTTTTTGCATAAATAATGTTATTTTAGGCGTGTAAATTAAGTTGGATTTTTTAATGAATCTAATTTTAGTTTATTTTCATAATTATGTACGGTTATTTTGATTTATGACATTGGATTGATATTTAAAGGATTTTAATAGATTACTGTTTGACAAAAAAAAAACCTATTGATACTCAATTTGGATTTTAAAGGATTGTAAAAAAGTCACATGATATTCGATTAAGATTTTAAAAAATTATTTTAGAGTTTGTCCAAATCCGGTAGTATTCATTAAACAATTAAAAAACAATCTTGTGGTATTCAAGAATCTGACGATCTTTAACGGATTTTCTATTAGTGTGGATTTTGTGAAATTTTTTAGTGATAATATATATTGAATGTTTCTCTCGTAATCTCATCCTAACCTCTAAGATTCCTTTATTACAGTACTTCACAATCTACCCTACTTTTTCTCAGAGCCAATATATTTTCTTTCTTGACTCTCATATGATTTCTCTAGTTTTGGCATTCATCTTTATGCTATTCTTCTACATGATTAAATGATGGTTTATGGTTGTGTTTGTCATCTCTAATGTTGTGTTACATTTTATTTTATTCTTTTATATAAACATAGCATTAATAATACGTTGATGATAAACATGTTTAATAAAAAGGATATTGCCGATAGAAATTTCTCAATACTTTTTATGAACCATATTAGGCACACATTGAGAGACAAAATTTCAATATTTATTTGTTGAATAACAAAGGAAACAAAATTGTTATTGCTATTGCATAACATCTTTTTTGTCATTGAGTTAAAAGAGCATCTACTCAACAGTGTTAAACATTCTTATACCATAACAAATTCTTATATCATAATGAATGCAAGTTACTATTTGACAAGAAAATGAGCAAAAAATAATGCCCATTGCACAATACATATGTCAGCTTTTCACTTTGTGATTTACTAAATTGGAAAAAATACATTCGCATTTACTAAGTAATTTAATATCGTCTACTTCTTAAAACACCACAAATTGGGAAAGCTTTAATTTTAAGAACAAGAAGTTTGGAGAATTTTGTGAAAAATCCTTCCTTCCCCTCACTTTTTTGTAACTCACAAACAATTTTGTTTTTTAATAAAATGCTCCCCTTTCTTTCCTTTCCACCTAAAACTAACTCCCAAACAAAGCAATAGGGTGTGTTTGGGAGTTTGGAGGGGAAGAGAGGAAGGGGATCCAACGGGAAGGAAAAATGAAAGGTATTCCTCTCCCCTTATTTGAGAGTTAAAAATATAATAAGGTAGAAAAATGAAAAATTTAAGAGATATTTTTATAATTTTATCATTTTTTAAAAAACTAATATTAATTGAATAGAGAGGGAGGAAATTGAATACAGAGAGAGTTTTGATTTTAATGTAAGAGAAGATAAATAATTTTTAATATTTTTTCCCCTCAAATTCTTAAATTAGGAAAACTTTGATTTTAAGGGAGAAAAGGCTTTTGGAGGGTTTTACAAAAATTCCCAAATTCCTCCTTCCATTTTTTTAAACTCACAAATAAGGGGAAGACGTATGTAAAATATTTCTCTTCCTTCTCTTTTTCTCCTAAGAATGACTCCCAAACAAACCCTTAGAGTATTACGGTTAGGCTTGTACACAATTTGATTAATCAATTTCTCTAGTTGAATCCAAGAAAAAGATAGTTTATCTGCATAAGAATTAAGAACTTTTTTGTATGATAATTTTTTGTAGTTTAAATAAATGGACATAGTTTAGATTTAAACTAGTTACCATATGCTTATCATCCAAACCCTAGTTACCATGGCCTTGGCTTATTTAATCGGATAAAAGCCTTTACGAATAAATTCATTAAATTGGCCATGTGTTTAGCCCCTCCTCAATATTTAAAAATATATATATATATATGTAGTGAATTAATAATTAAATACTTTTATCATTTTCACATATTCATTATTTTGACTTTTACTTGTTATTTTTGGTTTTGAAGGTGTTCCTATCCATTTAAATGAGATTGACTATTTTTTGCCAATGGCCCAAACTGGCCTCAAATGCAATTATGTATGTCGAAATCCACTGCGGGCTTGCCTTTCATGTTTTCTGTATGTTCTTGTAAGAATCGCGGAACTGTACTATGACAGATCGCCCACAACGGATGCTTTGTGTTCCTAATGGATTTGAACTTTTTAGCATTATATACAGACTTAATATTTTATTTTAACTTAGGAAACTCAACAAAGTTTTAAGAGACTAAAAAGAGTAACAGCATCATAAGAAAAATGATTCCTTTGATTCAAGGCAATTTCGTATCCCTTAAAAAGGAACCCATACAAATCCATGGGAATTGGGACAGACCAATACAATACACTCCAAAAATTCCAAACGACTTACTACAAAGAGAAGTAACTACAGAACAGTACAAGAATGAGACAAGCTACATATACAGCCACTGAAATTAAGAACAAGAATACAAATACAACGTTATGTTTGTTTACTTAATCATTCCTAGGCACACTGCATCTACATAAAGGACATGTATTGCGAACCATGAGCCACTTAGTTATGCATTCCCGATGAAACAGATGTGAACAAGGCAAGCCAATTATTGCACTTGAACCAATCTCCCCAAGACAAATAGAACAGTCGGTGCAGATGGAAGAATCAGACTCTGCTTCAGTAGTGACCACCTCTTCAAGATCTTGAAAAGATCTAGAGTCTTGTGTTGTTGTGGACTCTGCTTCAACTGTGACCTCTTCAAGATCTTGTGTTGTTGTGGACTCCAGTACCCTTGAAAGTCCATAAACCCTTTCTCTTACATTGTTTTGCATGTTGCGGTTGTAACTCAGCAAGTCCAGCGAATCCAAGACGTAAACATCATCTATAAAGTTGTTTTGCAAGTTGAGGTTGTAATCCAATTCCACACGAGATCGGATATTGTTGTTTTGCATGTTGTGGTTATTGTAACCCAATTCTCCATGACCATGAGATCTCATATTTCTTTGCATGTTGTGGTTGTAATCGAAGCCCGATGAATCAAAGATCATAAGCATGAGAAATAAGCCATTTCGCGTTCTTGACAAACACAAGTATAGAGAGAGAGAGATTTGTAGACAGAAAGAGAAAGAAAGTTTACTTCAGAGGGGAGATGATGTGGTAATTTATAGAATTCACGCCTCACTTGTTGGTTCATTAGCTGGATTTTTTAAAAGTAAGATTGAGATTTGATTTGATTTGTTTTTCAACATAATATTATTATGATTTTTTTTATTACCATTACAATGACTACTTTTAGGTTTCTTTATCGACAGTTATATGTATATAAAAAGGATCCTACTTTGCATTTGTTACATACACTTATTAGATTTATTCTTCGTGATTTTTCGTGATTATCTTTTCTTTTTGTTTTCTTAATTTTAATTACCTCTTTTGTGTTTCTTTATTGAAAAGGGAAAGAATCGAAATATATATGCATTTATTATACATTATGAAAAGTTGCAAGAAAAAAAATTTGTATGACGTTGTTGTCTTCTTTTCTTGTTTTTTTTTTTTTGGTACATTTATTTTCTTGTTTTAATTAACAATATAACATTAATTTGTCACTTTTATTTCTACAGTTTTTTTATTAATTTCAATAGGCTTTTTATTACGCTTAATTGCCATATAAATGGGAAACACCTTTTAAAATAAAAATAAAAATTTATCTACTGATACCATATTAGTATAAGTACGAACTTGAATTAAGTCTTCACTTGGGGATTTTCATTGTTAAGGTTTTCGACAATCAAGATAAGTATAGTTAAGGGTTAGATTTATCCCAATCTCCTCTGCATCTTATGAATTAAAAACTCAAGAACTCATCCTTAAAATATAACCAATCAATTCCTTCTATATTAATTAAGGCTCAATCCTTTGTTGCCCTAATTCTATGCAATCTTGAAAGAATCCTAATTCTCCGGTTGTTACTCAAGATATAAAACATGCATTAAGATCAAGAATCTAAAGATTACACAATACCCTATGTCTATCACAAGGATTATGATGAATTTGTTAAATCGATGTTCATGCATCAACATTCCTATTATCATACAATTCCCCTAAATCAATCTATGAGGAGCAAAACTCATAACAAGCATTAAACACAAAAATCCATTCAATTATTAAAAGGAAGAAATTTAGAGACAATTTAGTTTATAATCATATAGAATCAATTGGGGTCCATATGCTAATTGACCAGCCGTGTATTCTGAGGCATAAATATTGTGCCATTGTCTTCCTTCCAAAAGCTTGTGACTTTCTCACTAAATACTATCAAGTCTTCATCTTTCTCTATTCCTATGCCATAGAATAATCATCAATCCTTTTTAAGCTTGAGTTTTGTTGAAGAAAAACACCACTTGGGCAGTTTAATTTCTATTTTGGGGCAAGCGTAGAGAACCACTGTAAGAACCCGCACCGCTAATTAAGGTAATTAATGAATTAATTGTGACAAATTAGGAAATGATTTCATAATTGACCTTAATAATTATTATTTGGCTTAAATAATTATAGTAAGTGAGTAAGAACACTAAAAGTCATTTTTCAGAAGAAAAGTGCAGATATCGGTTTTGCTACCCGGTATAAATGCGTATCGGAAAATTATCCCGGAAAATTATAATAAGTGCATGATAATTACTAGAATATTATGTAGGACTTATAAAACGAGTTTCAAGTCAAAATGAAGAGATCTGATGCCAGAACTGATATTGGTTATGGAAAAGCGCGTTCCGAAAAGGTGCTCCGAAAATTCAAATAAAAACATGAAAAATCATAGATAAATGAGTAGGTTTAGATTCCAAAGTTTGGGATCAAGATCTTTTGCGTAGCTATTAATGCTAATACTGCGCGTTAAGTGGTCATGTGGCCTATATATACTAACTTATGGCACAAAACCCTAAAAACCTAACTTCTATATATGAGTTTTGAGGGTGACCAGCACCTCCAAATACTGTTTCATCGGTTCTCTCCTCATTTCAAGAGTCTAGGGCCATTTTCCTCCATGATTCTTCCTCCTTCTTCTTGCAAACACTTGGTAGGTTGGATTATGAGGGTGTGAAGCTATATTTGCTGTACACTCAGCCACTGTTGGGTGGGTTTTGAGGGCTGGTTTGGAGAGTTGAGTGTTGGGGGCTTTGGTCATGCCATTGTGAGGTCCAAGGAGGGACCTTTGATGCCAAGAACCAACTTTTGGTGTAGCATTTTTGTGTCCTTGGGTGCGCTGGACTTAGGAGCTGCATTGTGAGCTGCTTTATGCTCACAGTACTTCAGGATGGGCTGGGTAGAGAGTCGATTCCATACCAGCAACTGCAAACATACAAAATAAATTATTAGTTAACAATGCCAAGAAGTAAAGAAAGAGTGCTATGGGGCAGTTCATATAGATGATATAGTTTGCAGTTGCATACTCTGTTGTCATTTCCTCCGGATGCTAAGTCGCGGTTATCATAAGACCATTTCGGTACACAAGCCTTTGAAAAACCAAAAACGGAAAAAAAAATTAAATACACGAAGAATGCTAAATTCCATGCACAGTAACGAGACGTTTGGTTGAGGAGAAATTTTTTGAACACTTGGGAAATATAACTGATAGAGAAATGGTTGGAAAGTAAGTTTGGTAGGAAAATGTAAAAAAAGTTGTTTGGTTAGAAAAAAATTTCTGGGCAAATTATGTAAGATTTATAAAGTCTATATTTGGTTGATGATAGAATATTGATGGGTAAATGGTATAAAATTACAAAAGTAACCCCTTATTAAATTTTTAATATCAATACAAATATTTTTAATATCATTACAAAAGTAACCCATAATAGAAGGGTAGTTATGTCAAATCCTTCATTATGTATATCCCATTTGCCTAGTTATCATACAATACCACTTTCACTGCGGAATTGTTGGTCTCGGTTTATTGTTCCATTTTGCACAGAATTGTAGAAGCATAGCCAAATGAGTTGGCTGGGAAATTTTTAAAAAACATTGAACCAAACATTGAATTCATAAAATACCAATATGTAATGCATGGGGTTTTGAAAAGAAAACCCAAACCAAACACCCCTAACTAGCAAATTGGTTAGACCATATTATTTATGAGCAAATAAAAACAAAGTCTGACCTCTGACTTGTGGCCAGACAGTTTACTGACAAAATCTTCTGGCGCACGTATATTTCATTGATAAATGTTTTTGTCCTTGCCACTAGAAGACAAAAGAGAACAACTCCAGGCCAAGGCCCCAACACGTGAACGATGACCTTCCATAGTTCTCGTCCTCTTGCATTGAGATGCATCCCAAATCCACATAGAGATCGAATAGTTAGAGACATGTGTCAAATCATGCTGGTTAGCAACATTCTAGATATAAATGTTTCTGAAAGAAAGAATAAAGAGAACATTGCAAGTTCCAGGGATGTGACGCAGAAAAAAAAATGTTTTTAACGCACGCATCATGCATGGCTAAATATTGAAAGCAGTATAAGTATCAAAGCAAAAAAAGAAAAGACACTTAAAAAAACCTTCTCAAAAGAAGGGTGCCCTCAAATTGCTTAGAATATGGATAAAAAGCAATCCTTGCATTTATCATGTCACGTGACAAAAAAAAGTTTTCTACACAAATAAAATTTTGTGTGGGGCCCGCACTTTTTGAAGCAAAAAAAAAAAACTAAGGCATGCAACTCGAATCTCTATAACATTACACAATCACTTTTCCTGCATCATAACTCTTATAAAACCCAATAAGTAATAACTGCTAACTGTACTTGCAATTGCATAAGATTGGATTGACACGTAAACTCATACCTGGACTTTACCATCGCTAGTTCCAATAGCAAGGCGTGTACCACGTTGAGTCCAGCCAACCGAACAAACAGAATCGCTCCCCAATTCGCATAATCTAGTTACCTGCATTTATCGTATCAAAACCAAATCACTCACAACAGAATAATTTTTCAATTTGCCTCGCTGAAAACAGCTTTATCACAAACATGTCCGAAAATAACCCAAGAAAAATTGAAGTGGTGAAAATTGAGCATCCCTAATTACATTGCTCAATTTTCATTGAAGGAAAAAAAAAACTTGGAAGGGAAACAAGACTACTAACCCTGCCGATAGAAGCATTCTTCAAATAAACAGAGCTACCCAGAGCCACAGCCAATACATTTTGGTAAGACCAATCCACGAGATTCAGATAAAAATTATCTTGAAGGTCAAGTGCTTCTAGAACCTAACACGGCACGACATTATTGTTAGATAGAAATTGAGTTTTTATGTTTTTTTACAAGGTAAAACCATAAAACCAAAATTTGGCCCATCTAATATCCCCAGCTGAACTTAAGTTTTGGGTTGAATAAATAAAGGGAAAAGATGTGAGTCAATTTCAAAGAATGTAAAGTATTTTAAGAGAGAGAAAAATAAAAGAGGAGAGATAGTATAACACCTCATATGATTAAATGTGTATTTAAATGTTTATTTTAATGTAATATTGTGAAATGAAAGTTGATGGATTAGTGAAAATCCAAGTATTATGGCCAAAAGGGACAAAAGGGCAAAATTGTAATTTGCCAACCGTGTGTTAGGAGGCTAAAATATTGAGTTAGAGATTTCGAATGATAAAAGTAATGCTGGAAATGGAATCAGGGCGAAAAATTGAGTAAATAGGCAAATTTGGGAAAAATCGATGAATAGTGATTTTTAAGTGTTAAAATACTGAGTTGTGAGTGTACCGATAGGTGTGAAATTTTTATCATTATTTTGGAGAAAGAAAAATATGTAATGGACTGGAAAAATATTTAGATTAAGGATTTATGATCAGAAATTTTATTGGAGTTAAAGTTAGATCGCGTGTGGGACCCGCTTGACCGAAGTCACTTGGCCCCACCTCCTTTTCTTTCCTTCTTTCTCTCTTTT
Source organism: Gastrolobium villosum (assembly GCA_032173675.1). Classification (NCBI taxonomy): domain Eukaryota; kingdom Viridiplantae; phylum Streptophyta; class Magnoliopsida; order Fabales; family Fabaceae; genus Gastrolobium; species Gastrolobium villosum. The sequence continues at coordinate 24,924 of JAVKPL010008635.1, read as the reverse complement.
CCTCTCCATTCTCTCGCGCGCTCACAGGGACAAGAAGAGCCATTTCCACCATTTTCTTCCCATTTCACCATTTCTTCGTTTCTCCACCGAATCGCTTGATTTTGGTGTTGAAATCTATCGTAAACAACCTTCCAAAGCCATTGGTAGCACCTAGAAGCCTTGAATCCATCTCTTTGGCCGCGTTTCAAGCAAAATCAGATCCGACCCATGTATGATTTTTGAGATTTCTTGGAGTTTTGAGCTTCAAATGGTTTAGTGAAGCCTTGGTGTTGATCATACTACACATTGTAAGTATATTTGTGGTCTCTTGGTAGTTGATTTCTTAGATCTATGAATATGTGTTCAAAGCTTTGATTTTAGATGTGTGATGATAGAGAGCCCAAATGCAAAAATGCTATTAGATGAAAAGGCCTTAGAATCATGTTTGTAAGCTAGAAATGCTATGTTAAATTTTGGTGAAAAATCTAGGTTTTTAACTTAGAGAATTTTGAGGAATTTTGATGAAAAATGAGTTGTTGTGTAATTGGGAATTGATGATTGTTGTAGGGTGCCTCACACGGTTGGAATTGTGAAAAGTTGATTTGGAGCATACGTTTGGAACGGTGTTGCTCGTGTTAAGGTAAACTCTTGGAACTTGGGTTTAATCCCTAGTGAGCTCCACCACACCTAGAGGAAGGTTGTGGTTGGATTATGTAGTGATGACATGATGTGTTTGTGTGCTTGTATGCATATTGCTTGTATTTTGTGAAAAATTGTTTGGTCACTGGCCAGTTGACGTGTGTTGGTTTGGACATCCGCTGGGTTCGTCCTACGGGAGAACGCCAGTTGGAGATGCCATGGTGTTGACTCTGGGAGCGACATCAGGATGATCCAAGCGGGGGACGTCCGCCGGATAGGGCTCATGAGGAGTTCCGGTTGGGTATTGCCATGGAGTCTTCTCAACCATGGGAGAGGCGCCAGGATTGTCTCGGGAGTTATATGATCGAGCCCTTGAACATGAATCCATGAGTGGATGTTCTTGGGTGTCTCCAGGTGGATGGTGATATTGTTTTACTTGCATGTCATATTATGTCATTTTGATACATTTTAGTGAGCCATGGAGTGGAGAGAGCCTCTAGCTCCATTGGTTTACTGAGATATATCCGTATATCTCACCCCGTGTTTGGGGGACCACATTTCAGGTCACTATGAGCCGGGAGGAGCTTCGGGCAAGAAGCCCGTATAGTGGACGTTGGATTGGCATGCGGTGCATTTGGATTGCATGGCTTTTTTGGAGGAGTTTATGGAGTGCACATAGCATACCATTAGTATTATGAGACTTAGGTCATGAACATATTGCATGATGTCATTTTCCATGCTTTTGTTAGTGTTCATGGTCATATGCTAAGTCTTGTTTATGTTTTATTATTCATGGCTTGGATAACTGTATATTTTGAGTGAGCATGGGACTTGTCCATTGCCACATTCATAGCCTTGAAGTCTTGATGAGTTATGTTGTAAAAATGGTCCATATTTGCATGTAAATGGCCATTATTTTGAGGATGATGTAAATGATGTTTAATTCAAGGAAAATGCATGATGGAAGGGCCTAGAGCCAACATTAGGACATGATTATGTGTTATGTGGAGTACCAAGGGGTTAGGGATGGATTGCACACCCTTTTTGGGGCTCCAAACAGCTGTAATCTGTCATTTTGCTGCATAGTAATCGATTACCCAAGCATGGTAATCGATTACCATGCAACAGGGGACGAAAAATTAGCTACTGTCTGCACTGGTAATCGATTACTGGCCTTTGGTAATCGATTACCATGTGAGGTAATCGATTACCAAGAGTTGGTAATCGATTACCAGAACAGAGGAATTGAAAAATTGGCTACTGCCTCATTTTTGACAGGTGGTAATCGATTACCACCCACTGGTAATCGATTACCACAGTGTAATTTTCGAAAATTCAGGTTTTTCTAGACTAAAAGAAAGGGGTATAACTTGATGGGTAGAACTCCAAATGATACGTGGTTTGAAACCACGCGTAGACAACGTAAAGGACTACAACTTGGTAAAAGATGAGAGTAAGATGGTAAGTTTAAATGAAATGAATAAAAAGAATGATTTATGATGTTAGAAAGTATATGTTTCCGCAAATGGCATTTACAATTATAGTGTGGTTTTAATTGATTACGGAAAATGTATTTATGAAAAAGAAAGTGAGTATGTTAAAAGAAAAAAATTGCCCGTAATTTAATTAACCTAATCACTGTGATTGTAACTGCGCTTAATATCATAATCAATGTTAACATACCGGTGTACAACGGGCTGTTACATTTTATGGTATCAGAGTAGTTTTGTTTAGGGAACTCTGATTGTTTGTGTATGATGTGTCTTGTGTGTCATAGCTATCTGTGAACTATTTATGATTAATGTATATGTGATTCCTCAGTGTGGGTCTGATCAACTCATTCCTTTGTGTTACATGTACAGATATCATGAGTAGGGCACGAGGTCGCCGTGGGGCACGTGGTGCAGGTCCTTTGCCACCGGATCCGGTCACTGCAGCACTGAATGCTCTGCAGGCGGAAACGGCTGCAAATAGAAATATGACTGAGAACCTGATGAAAGCAAATCAGGATATGATGCAGGCCTTTATGGCTGAGTTGAGGGCGGATAGAGGTCGTCCTAGGAGGGAAGATACACCTCCACATACGGCTACGGTGACTCCTACACCGACGCCATCTGTTACTCCTCAACAGGGGGAGAGTGGGGCTAGTCACCACACTGGTGAGGCTAGTCATCATACTACTACGGATCCTAGTTATGTTCCTGATCCGTCGTCTGTTGCCCAATCTACTGGGGCTGCTGGGCAGGTGCTTGATAATGCTGACGATGAGCGTAGGCTCATATCTTTTAGGAAACATAAGCCACCCGCATTTCTGGGGTCAAGGGACCCAAAGGAGGTCACAGCTTGGTTGAGGGGTATGGACAAGATTTTTCAGGTTATGAGATGCCAAGATCCGCAGAAGTTGTTATATTCTGTTTATATGCTGGAGGGCGATGCCCAAGAGTGGTGGGACAATGTGTCTCGCCCATTTGTTATTCAGGGTGAGGTCCTTACTTGGACTATGTTTGAAGGATTATTTCATGAAGAATATTTTCCCCGCGATGTTCGGGAGGCAAAGCAAGGTGAATTTGATAATCTGGTACAGGGAGTGATGACTGTTGATGCCTATGTGGCGAAATTCAATGAGCTTGTGAAGTTTGCTAATTATGGAGGTACTCTACCTACTCCGGAATTCTTGTCAGCTAAATTTCAAAGAGGGCTGAGTGAGAAAATTGCTAAGAGAATGTCAAATACCGCAGTGAGAAACTTTGCTGATTTGGTGACCCAATGCAAGAGGGTCGAGACTGTATATGGGAGGTATCCAAAAGCGGATAAGGTAAAAGAACAAGATGTTAAGAGGACACCTGGTCCTTCTGGTAATACAAATAGAGGAGGTTTCAATAATAACAATAGAGGTAGGGGGTTGCATGTAAGGCAGCCTCCTGGTCAGTTCAAGAGGGGTGGAAATATTGGTGGTGGTGGTGCTGCGAACAGATATCCTACCCCACAATGTGGGAAGTGTGGTAAATACCACAAAGGTGTGTGTGGTGCTGATCCGTCGGCTTGTTATAAATGTGGTCGGAATGGCCACTTTGCTAGAAATTGTCCATCTTCTTCGGGGCAGGCTGCGAATCTGCAGGCCTTGCCGCCAGCTACTACTACTGCTGCTGCTCCTATTGCTGTTGTTCCTACTGTGGGACGAGTTTATACTACTAATGCACAACGTACTGAAAAGGCTCCGAATTTGGTTAAAGGTATAATTTTTCTCTCTAATGTTGATTTATCTGTATTGTTTGATTCGGGAGCGACACATTCATTTGTGGCGGACTATGTGGCTAAGGCGCTGGACTTAAAGGTAACACGGATGGTTCCTCCGATGCGTATTACTACTGCTACAGGAGAGGTTAGTGAATCGTCTTGGATCTGTGAAGATGTGAAGTTCACTTATTTAGGCAGGGGTTACACCATTGATTTAATTATCTTACCCCTGGCCTCTGTCAATTTAATTTTGGGGATGGATTGGTTGTCTCGGAACTGCGCAATGATTGATTGTTGCGGAAAGAGGTTGTTGCTATCTCACGAGAGGCCGTCTGTTTGTCCGTCTTTGTATTTATCTGTCAGTCAGACTGTGAAAGCCTTGAAGGCTGGAGATCTGGGTTATGTTCTGTTGGGCGGATTGGTGGGTGATAAAAAGGAAGAGATTTCTGCTATTCCAGTTGTAAATGAGTTTGAGGATGTGTTTCCGGATGAGATACCGGAATTCCCGCCAGAGAGAGAGATTGAATTCTCGATTGATTTATTGCCTGGTGTGGGGCCGATCTCCTTGGCTCCATACCGGATGTCGCCACTTGAGTTGGCTGAATTGAAGAAACATATTGAAGAACTGTCTGCGAAGAATTTTATTAGGCCGAGTGTGTCTCCGTGGGGAGCACCGGTTATATTTGTAAAGAAAAAGGATGGTAGCATGAGATTGTGCACTGACTACCGACAGCTGAATAAAGTGACTATAAAGAACCGGTACCCATTACCGCGTATTGATGATTTATTAGATCAGTTGAGGGGTGCCTGTGTATTTTCAAAGATTGATCTCCGGTCCGGATATCACCAGATTCGGATTAAACCGGAGGATGTACCTAAAACAGCTTTCCGATCCAGATATGGACATTTTGAATATCAAGTGATTCCTTTCGGGCTTACTAATGCCCCGGCGGTGTTCATGGACTATATGAACCGCATCTTTAAACCGTATTTGGACCAGTTTGTAATTGTATTTATTGATGATATTTTGATCTATTCTAAGAGTAAAGAGGAGCACATGGACCATTTGAGGACTGTGTTGCAGGTGCTGAAAGACAAGAAACTGTATGCTAAACCGTCTAAGTGTGAATTCTGGTTGTCTGAGGTGCAATTTTTGGGTCATGTTATTTCTGCAAGTGGTGTTGCAGTGGATCCAAGCAAGATTGAAGCGGTAAGTGACTGGGAACGACCAAAGACTGTGACTGAAATTAGAAGTTTTCTGGGGCTTGCCGGCTATTATCGCCGATTTATACAGGGATTTTCTGCAATGGTTTTACCGTTGACTCGATTGACACGAAAGGATACTCCTTTTGTGTGGACCCAGGAATGTGAGGACTGCTTTCTGCTACTTAAAGAGAAATTGACTACTGCTCCGGTGTTGACTTTACCTGATCCGGAGGGTGAGTTTGTATTATATTGTGACGCTTCTAAGAAAGGTTTAGGGAGCGTGCTGATGCAGGAAGGAAAAGTGATTGCATATGCGTCTAGGCAGTTAAGGCCGCATGAAGAAAATTATCCGACGCATGACTTAGAACTAGCTGCTATTGTTTTTGCCTTGAAAATTTGGAGGCATTTTCTGTATGGAATGAAGTTTGCTGTGTTCAGCGACCATAAAAGCTTGAAATATTTATTTGATCAGAAGGAGCTGAATATGAGGCAGCGTAGATGGGTTGAATTTTTAAAAGATTATGATTTTGAGCTGAAATACCACCCGGGAAAGGCCAATGTTGTGGCAGATGCACTGAGTAGGAAGTCTGTTAATTTATCTCATATGATGATGTGGGACAATGAAGTGATTGAGCAATTCCGTGATATGAAAATAACGGATTTCTTTGCAGGAAGAATGTGTGATATGGAGCTGACTCGGATTGAAAACGAGCTGCACGAGAAGATTAAAGAGACTCAGATTCGCAATGAAAGTATAAAGTATTTGAAAGGCCAGAGTGGCATATCTGTTAATGAACAGGGACTATTGTTATATCAGGGCAGGATTGTTGTGCCAAAGGAACTTGCAGAGGAAGTTATGACTGAGGCCCATAAGGGTCAATATGCTATCCACCCAGGTGCCACAAAGATGTACCAAGATTTGAAAGTTAAGTTCTGGTGGCCTGGTATGAAAAGGGATGTTGCCGAGTACGTATCTAAGTGCTTGGTGTGCCAAAAAGTGAAAATAGAGCATCAGAAACCTGCTGGATTACTTCAGCCGCTGGATATACCTGAATGGAAATGGGAAAGTATTTCTATGGATTTTGTTGTGGGATTGCCGCGAACTCAAGCTGGTTATGATTCAATTTGGGTTATTGTGGACCGACTTACGAAGTCTGCACATTTTCTACCAGTACGAGTAGATTACACCACAGAGAAGTTGGCTACACTGTATGTAAAGGAGATTGTTAGACTCCATGGGATACCGATTAGCATTGTGAGTGATCGGGACCCGAAGTTTACTTCACGATTTTGGGGAGCCTTGCAGCAGGCTTTTGGCACTCAGCTCCGGCTGAGCACTGCTTATCACCCGCAGACTGATGGTCAGACTGAGAGGACCATACAGACACTTGAGGATATGCTGAGAGCTTGCACACTGGAACAGGGTAATGCCTGGGATAGGTACTTGCCACTGGTGGAGTTTTCTTATAACAACAGTTTTCATTCCAGTCTGGGTATGGCACCATATGAGGTTTTGTATGGCAGGAGGTGTCGTACGCCCACTTGTTGGACTGAGGTAGGCGATAAAGAAAGATTTGGTCCGGATTTTGTGCAGGAAACGACAGTGCAAATTGAAATGATCAGAGAAAAATTGAAACAGGCACAGAATCGGCAGAAGAGCTATTATGATAATAAGCATAGACCGCTGGAATTTGAGGAAGGTGACCATGTTTTTGTACGTTTGTCGCCGGTCACAGGTGTTGGCCGTGCGTTGGGTGTGAGGAAGCTGAGTCCACGATTCATTGGGCCATATCAGATTATGAAAAGAGTAGGACTGGTGGCCTATCAGCTTGCCTTACCCCCGCAGTTGTCTAATTTACATGATGTCTTTCATGTGTCGCAGTTGCGACGTTATGTTCCGGATGAGTCACATGTTGTGATGCCGGATAATATTGAAATCAGGGAGAACTTGAAGACTCCCATTGGTCCTATTGCAGTATTGGACCGCAGTGAAAAGAGACTAAGAAGTAAAGTGATTCCCATGCTGAAGATTCAGTGGGAAGGCCGCACACCTGAGGAGGCTACTTGGGAGCGGGAGGACGAGATTCTCCGGCTGTATCCTGAGCTAGTGAGCAGGTATGATTTAATTTTGCGGACAAAATTTCAAAAAGGTGGGGTGAATATAACACCTCATATATTAAATGTGTATTTAAATGTTTATTTTAATGTAATATTGTGAAATGAAAGTTGATGGATTAGTGAAAATCCAAGTATTATGGCCAAAAGGGACAAAAGGGCAAAATTGTAATTTGCCAACCGTGTGTTAGGAGGCTAAAATATTGAGTTAGAGATTTCGAATGATAAAAGTAATGCTGGAAATGGAATCAGGGCGAAAAATTGAGTAAATAGGCAAATTTGGGAAAAATCGATGAATAGTGATTTTTAAGTGTTAAAATACTGAGTTGTGAGTGTACCGATAGGTGTGAAATTTTTATCATTATTTTGGAGAAAGAAAAATATGTAATGGACTGGAAAAATATTTAGATTAAGGATTTATGATCAGAAATTTTATTGGAGTTAAAGTTAGATCGCGTGTGGGACCCGTGTGACCGAAGTCACTTGGCCCCACCTCCTTTTTCTTTCTTCTTTCTCTCTTTTCTCTCTCCTCTCTCGCGCGCTCACAGGGACAAGAAGAGCCATTTCCACCATTTTCTTCCCATTTCACCATTTCTTCGTTTCTCCACCGAATCGCTTGATTTTGGTGTTGAAATCTATCGTAAACAACCTTCCAAAGCCATTGGTAGCACCTAGAAGCCTTGAATCCATCTCTTTGGCCGCGTTTCAAGCAAAATCAGATCCGACCCATGTATGATTTTTGAGATTTCTTGGAGTTTTGAGCTTCAAATGGTTTAGTGAAGCCTTGGTGTTGATCATACTACACATTGTAAGTATATTTGTGGTCTTTTGATAGTTGATTTCTTAGATCTATGAATATGTGTTCAAAGCTTTGATTTTAGATGTGTGATGATAGAGAGCCCAAATGCAAAAATGCTATTAGATGAAAAGGCCTTAGAATCATGTTTGTAAGCTAGAAATGCTATGTTAAATTTTGGTGAAAAATCTAGGTTTTTAACTTAGAGAATTTTGAGGAATTTTGATGAAAAATGAGTTTTGTGTAATTGGGATTTGATGATTGTTGTAGGGTGCCTCACACGGTTGGAATTGTGAAAAGTTGATTTGGAGCATACGTTTGGAACGGTGTTGCTCGTGTTAAGGTAAACTCTTGGAACTTGGGTTTAATCCCTAGTGAGCTCCACCACACCTAGAGGAAGGTTGTGGTTGGATTATGTAGTGATGACATGATGTGTTTGTGTGCTTGTATGCATATTGCTTGTATTTTGTGAAAAATTGTTTGGTCACTGGCCAGTTGACGTGTGTTGGTTTGGACATCCGCTGGGTTCGTCCTACGGGAGAATGCCAGTTGGAGATGCCATGGTGTTGACTCTGGGAGCGACATCAGGATGATCCAAGCGGGGGACGTCCGCCGGATAGGGCTCATGAGGAGTTCCGGTTGGGTATTGCCATGGAGTCTTCTCAACCATGGGAGAGGCGCCAGGACTGTCTCGGGAGTTATATGATGGAGTCCTTGAACATGAATCCATGAGTGGATGTTCTTGGGTGTCTCCAGGTGGATGGTGATATTGTTTTACTTGCATAGCATATTATGTCATTTTGATACATTTTAGTGAGCCATGGAGTGGAGAGAGCCTCTAGCTCCATTGGTTTACTGAGATATATCCGTATATCTCACCCCGTGTTTGGGGGACCACATTTCAGGTCACTATGAGCCGGGAGGAGCTTCGGGCAAGAAGCCCGTATAGTGGACGTTGGATTGGCATGCGGTGCATTTGGATTGCATGGCTTTTTGGAGGAGTTTATGGAGTGCACATAGCATACCATTAGTATTTTGAGACTTAGGTCATGAACATATTGCATGATGTCATTTTCCATGCTTTTGTTAGTGTTCATGGTCATATGCTAAGTCTTGTTATGTTTTATTATTCATGGCTTGGATAACTGTATATTTTGAGTGAGCATGGGACTTGTCCATTGCCACATTCATAGCCTTGAAGTCTTGATGAGTAATGTTGTAAAAATGGTCCATATTTGCATGTAAATGGCCATTATTTTGAGGATGATGTAAATGATGTTTAATTCAAGGAAAATGCATGATGGAAGGGCCTAGAGCCAACATTAGGACATGATTATGTGTTATGTGGAGTACCAAGGGGTTAGGGATGGATTACACACCCTTTTTGGGGCTCAAAACTGCTGTAATCTGTCATTTTGCTGCATAGTAATCGATTACCCAAGCATGGTAATCGATTACCATGCAACAGGGGACGAAAAATTAGCTACTGTCTGCACTGGTAATCGATTACTGGCCTTTGGTAATCGATTACCATGTGAGGTAATCGATTACCCAAGAGTTGGTAATCGATTACCAGAACAGAGGAATTGAAAAATTGGCTACTGCCTCATTTTTGACAGGTGGTAATCGATTACCACCCACTGGTAATCGATTACCACAGTGTAATTTTCGAAAATTCAGGTTTTTCTAGACTAAAAGAAAGGGGTATAACTTGATGGGTAGAACTCCAAATGATACGTGGTTTGAAACCACGCGTAGACAACGTAAAGGACTACAACTTGGTAAAAGATGAGAATTGTTAAAAATGATTAGGTTTTTATGAAGATGTTAGATGGTAAGTTTAAATGAAATTAATAAAAAGAATGATTTATGATGTTAGAAAGTATATGTTTCCGCAAATGGCATTTACAATTATAGTGTGGTTTTAATTGATTACGGAAAATGTATTTATGAAAAAGAAAGTGAGTATGTTAAAAGAAAAAAAAATTGCCCGTAATTTAATTAACCTAATCACTGTGATTGTAACTGCGCTTAATATCATAATCAATGTTAACATACCGGTGTACAACGGGCTGTTACAGCTACTGTCTGCACTGGTAATCGATTACTGGCCTTTGGTAATCGATTACCATGTGAGGTAATCGATTACCCAAAGTTGGTAATCGATTACCAGAACAGAGGATTGAGAAAATTGGCTACTGCCTCATTTTTGACAGGTGGTAATCGATTACCACCCACTGGTAATCGATTACCACAGTGTAAATTTTGAAAATTCAGGTTTTTCTAGACTAAAATAAAGGGGCTTAACTTGATGGGTAGAACTCCAAATGATACGTGGTTTGAAACCACGCGTAGATAACGTAAAGGACTATAACTTGGTAAAGTGAGAGAGTTAGATGGTGAGTTTAAATGAATTGAATAAAAGGGAAGATTTATGATGTTAGAAAGTGTACGATTCCGCAAATGGCATTTACAATTGTAGTGTGGTTTTAATTGATTACGGAAAATGTATTGATGCAAAAGAAAAGGAATATGTTAAAAGAAAAATTTACCCGTAATTTAATTAACCTAACCACTGTGATTGTAACTGCGCTTAATATCATAATCAATGTTAACAATACCGGTGTACAACGGGCTGTTACATTTTATGGTATCAGAGCAGTTTTGTTTAGGGAACTCTGATTGTTGTGTGTGTTGTATCTTGTGTGCCATAGCTATCTGTGAACTATTTATGATTAATGTATATGTGATTCCTCAGTGTGGGTCTGATCAACTCATTCCTTTGTGTTACATGTACAGATATCATGAGTAGGGCACGAGGTCGCCGTGGGGCACGTGGTGCAGGTCCTTTGCCACCGGATCCGGTCACTGCAGCACTGAATGCTCTGCAGGCGGAAACGGCTGCAAATAGAAATATGACTGAGAACCTGATGAAAGCTAATCAGGTATGATGCAGGCCTTTATGGCTGAGATGAGGGCGGATAGAGGTCGTCCTAGGAGGGATAATACACCTCCACATACGGCTACGGTGACTCCTACACCGACGCCATCTGTTACTCCTCAACAGGGGGAGAGTGGGGCTAGTCACCACACTGGTGAGGCTAGCCATCATACTACTACTGATCCGAGCTATATTCCTGATCCGTCATCTGTTGCCCAATCTACTGGGGCTGCTGGACAGGTGCTTGATAATGCTGATGATGAGCGTAGGCTCATATCTTTTAGGAAACATAAGCCACCCGCATTTCTGGGGTCAAGGGACCCAAAGGAGGTCACTGCTTGGTTGAGGGGTATGGATAAGATTTTTCAAGTTATGAGATGCCAAGATCCACAGAAGTTATTGTATTCTGTTTATATGCTGGAAGGTGATGCCCAAGAGTGGTGGGACAATGTGTCTCGCCCGTTTGTTATTCAGGGTGAGGTCCTTACTTGGACTATGTTTGAAGGATTATTTCATGAAGAATATTTTCCCCGTGATGTTCGGGAGGCAAAGCAAGGTGAATTCGATAATCTGGTACAGGGAGTTATGACTGTGGATGCCTATGTGGCAAAATTTAATGAGCTTGTGAAGTTTGCTAATTATGGAGGTACTCTACCTACTCCGGAATTCTTGTCAGCTAAATTTCAAAGAGGGCTGAGTGAGAAGATTGCTAAGAGGATGTCTAATACTGCGGTGAGGAACTTTGCTGATTTGGTGACCCAGTGCAAAAGGGTCGAGACTGTTTATGGAAGATATCCGAAATCTGATTCGGCAAAAGAGCAAGATGTTAAGAGGACACCTGGTCCTTCTGGTAATACTAACAGAGGAGGGTTCAATAATAATAATAGAGGTAGGGGGTTGCATGTAAGGCAGCCTCCTGGTCAGTTCAAGAGGGGTGGAAATACTGGTGGTGGTGGTGCTTCGAACAGATATTTTACCCCACAATGTGGGAAGTGTGGGAAATACCACAGAGGTGTATGTGGTGCTGGTACGTCGAACTGTTTTAGATGTGGTCAGAGTGGCCACTTTGCTAGAAATTGTCCATCTTCTTCGGGGCAGGCTGCGAATCTGCAGGCCTTGCCGCCAGCTACTACTACTACTGCTGCTCCTATTGCGGTTGTTCCTACTGTGGGACGAGTTTATACCACAAATGCGCAACGTACTGAAAAGGCTCCGAATTTGGTTAAAGGTATAATTTTTCTCTCTAATGTTGATTTATCTGTGTTGTTTGATTCGGGAGCAACACATTCATTTGTGGCGGACTATGTGGCTAAGGCGTTGGACTTAAAGGTAACACGGATGGTTCCTCCGATGCGTATTACTACCGCTACAGGAGAGGTTAGTGAATCGTCTTGGATCTGTGAAGATGTGAAGTTTACTTATTTAGGCAGGGGTTACACCATTGATTTAATTATCTTACCCCTGGCCTCTGTCAATTTGATTTTGGGGATGGATTGGTTGTCTCGGAACTGCGCAATGATTGATTGCTGCGGGAAGAGGTTGTTGCTATCTCACGAGAGGCCGTCTGTTTGTCCGTCTCTGTATTTGTCTGTAAGTCAAACTGTGAAAGCCTTGAAGGCTGGAGATTTGGGTTATGTCTTGTTGGGCGGATTGGTGGGTGATAAAAAGGAAGAGATTTCTGCTATACCAGTTGTTAATGAGTTTGAGGATGTATTTCCGGATGAGATACCGGAATTCCCGCCTGAGAGAGAGATTGAATTCTCGATTGATTTATTGCCTGGTGTGGGGCCGATCTCCTTGGCTCCATACCGGATGTCGCCACTTGAGTTGGCTGAGTTGAAGAAACACATTGAAGAATTGTCTGCGAAGAATTTTATTAGGCCGAGTGTGTCTCCGTGGGGAGCACCGGTAATATTTGTGAAGAAAAAGGATGGTAGCATGAGATTGTGCACTGACTACCGACAGCTGAATAAAGTGACTATTAAGAACCGGTACCCATTACCGCGTATTGATGATTTATTAGATCAGTTGAGGGGTGCCTGTGTATTTTCAAAGATTGATCTCCGGTCTGGATACCATCAGATTCGGATTAAACCGGAGGATGTACCTAAAACAGCTTTCCGATCCAGATATGGACATTTTGAATACCAAGTGATTCCTTTCGGGCTTACTAATGCCCCTGCGGTGTTCATGGACTATATGAACCGCATTTTCAAACCATATTTGGACCAGTTTGTAATTGTGTTCATTGATGACATTTTGATCTATTCTAAGAGTAAAGAGGAGCACATGGACCATTTGAGGACTGTGTTGCAGGTGTTGAAGGACAAGAAACTGTATGCTAAGCCGTCTAAGTGTGAGTTCTGGTTATCTGAGGTGCAATTTTTGGGTCATGTTATTTCTGCAAGTGGTGTTGCAGTGGATCCAAGCAAGATTGAAGCGGTGAGTGACTGGGAAAGACCTAAGACTGTGACTGAGATTAGAAGTTTTCTGGGGCTTGCTGGCTATTATCGCCGATTTATACAGGGATTTTCTGCAATGGTTCTACCGTTGACTCGATTGACACGAAAGGATACTCCTTTCGTGTGGACCCAGGAATGTGAGGACTGTTTTCTGCTACTTAAAGAGAAATTGACTACTGCTCCGGTGTTGACTCTACCTGATCCGGAGGGTGAGTTTGTATTATATTGTGACGCTTCTAAGAAAGGTTTAGGGAGCGTACTGATGCAGGAAGGAAAAGTGATTGCTTACGCGTCTAGGCAGTTAAGGCCGCATGAAGAAAATTATCCGACGCACGACTTGGAATTGGCTGCTATTGTTTTTGCCTTGAAAATTTGGAGGCACTTTCTGTATGGGATGAAATTTGCTGTGTTCAGCGACCATAAAAGCTTGAAATATTTGTTTGATCAGAAGGAGCTGAATATGAGGCAGCGTAGATGGGTTGAATTCTTGAAAGATTATGATTTTGAGCTGAAATACCACCCGGGAAAGGCTAATGTTGTGGCAGATGCATTGAGTAGGAAGTCTGTTAACTTATCTCATATGATGATGTGGGACAATGAAGTGATTGAGCAATTCCGTGATATGAAAATAACGGATTTCTTTGCAGGAAGAATGTGTGATATGGAGTTGACTCGGATTGAGAACGAGCTGCACGAGAAAATTAAAGAGACTCAGATTCGCAATGAAAGTATAAAGTATTTGAAAGGCCAGAGTGGCATATCTGTTAATGAACAGGGATTATTATTATATCAGGGCAGGATTGTTGTGCCCAAGGAACTTGCAGAGGAAGTGATGACTGAGGCCCATAAGGGTCAATATGCTATCCACCCAGGTGCCACAAAGATGTACCAAGATCTGAAAGTTAAGTTCTGGTGGCCTGGGATGAAAAGAGATGTTGCCGAGTACGTATCTAAGTGCTTGGTGTGTCAGAAAGTGAAAATAGAGCATCAGAAACCGGCTGGATTACTTCAGCCGCTGGATATACCAGAATGGAAATGGGAGAGTATTTCAATGGATTTTGTTGTGGGATTGCCGAGAACTCAAGCTGGTTATGATTCAATTTGGGTTATTGTGGACCGACTTACGAAGTCTGCACATTTTCTACCAGTACGAGTGGATTATACCACAGAGAAGTTGGCTACACTGTATGTAAAGGAGATTGTGAGACTCCATGGAATACCGATTAGCATTGTTAGTGATCGGGACCCGAAGTTTACTTCACGATTTTGGGGAGCTTTGCAGCAGGCTTTTGGCACTCAGCTTCGGCTGAGCACTGCTTATCACCCGCAGACTGATGGTCAGACTGAGAGGACCATACAGACACTTGAGGATATGCTGAGAGCTTGCACACTGGAGCAGGGTAATGCTTGGGATAAGTACTTACCACTGGTGGAGTTTTCTTATAATAACAGTTTTCATTCCAGTCTGGGTATGGCACCATATGAGGTTTTGTATGGGAGGAGGTGTCGTACGCCCACTTGTTGGACTGAGGTAGGCGATAAAGAAAGATTTGGTCCGGATTTTGTGCAGGAAACAACAGTGCAAATTGAAATGATCAGAGAGAAATTGAAACAGGCACAGAATCGGCAGAAAAGTTACTATGACAATAAGCATAGACCGCTGGAATTCGAGGAGGGTGACCATGTTTTTGTACGTTTGTCGCCGGTCACAGGCGTTGGCCGTGCGTTGGGTGTGAGGAAGCTGAGTCCACGGTTTATTGGGCCGTATCAGATTATGAAAAGAGTAGGATTGGTGGCCTATCAGCTTGCCTTACCCCCACAGTTGTCTAATTTACATGATGTTTTTCATGTGTCGCAGTTGCGACGTTATGTTCCGGATGAATCACATGTGGTGATGCCGGATAATATTGAAATCAGGGAGAACTTGAAGACTCCCACTGGTCCTATTGCAGTTTTGGATCGCAGTGAAAAGCGATTGAGAAGTAAAGTGATTCCCATGCTGAAGATTCAGTGGGAAGGCCGCACACCTGAAGAGGCTACTTGGGAGCGGGAGGACGAGATTCTCCGGCTGTATCCTGAGTTAGCGAGCAGGTATGATTTAATTTTGCGGACAAAATTTCAAAAAGGTGGGGTGAATATAACACCTCATATATTTAAATGTGCATTTTAATATTATATTGAGAAATGAGAGTTGGTGGATTAGTGAAAATCCAAGGTTTATGGCCAAAAAGGGCAAAATGGTAATTTGCCAACCGTGTGTTATGAGGCTTAAATACTGAGTTAGAGATTTCATATGGCAAAAGTAATGCTGGAAATGGAATCAGGACGGAAAATTGAGTGAATAGGCAAATTTGGGAAAAATTGATGAATAGTGAATTTTTAGTGTTAAAATACTGAGGTGTGAGTGTACCAATAGGTGTGAAATTTTTATCATTATTTTAGAGAAAGAAAAATATGTCATGGACTGGAAAAATATTTAGATTAAGGATTTGTGATCGGAAATTTTATCGGAGTTAAAGTTAGATCGCGTGTGGGACCCGTGTGACCGAAGTCACTTGGCCCACCTCCTTTTTCTTCTTCTTTCCTCCTCCTTTCTCCCTTATATGCGCGCTCCTTCCCCTGCAAAAGACCAAAAACCACCATTTCTTCCATTTCTTCCCATTTCTTCGTTTCTCCACCGAATCGCTTGATTTTGGTGTTGAAATCTATCGTAAACAACCTTCCAAAGCCATTGGTAGCACTTAGAAGCCTTGAATCCACCTCTTTGGCCGCGTTTTTGAGCAACTCAGATTCGACCCATTAGTGTTTTTGGAGATTTCTTGGATGTTTTGATCTTCAAATGGTTTAGTGAAGCCTTGGGGGTGATCATACAACATATTGTAAGTATATTTGTAGTCTTTTGATGGTTGATTTCTTAGATCTATGAATTTGTGTTCAAAGCTTTGATTTTAGATGTGTGATGATAGAGAGCCCAAATGGAAAAATGCTATTAGATGAAAAGGCCTTAGAATCATGTTTGTAAGCTAGAAATGCTATGTTAAATTTTGGTGAAAAATATAGGTTTTTAACTTAGAGGAATTTGAGGAATTTTGATGAAAAATGAGTTTTGGTGTAATTTGGATTTAATGATTGTTGTAGGGTGCCTCACACGGTTGGAATTGTGAAAAGTTGATTTGGAGCATACGTTTGGAACGGTGTTGCTCGTGTTAAGGTAAACTCTTGGAACTTGGGTTTAATCCCTAGTGAGCTCCACCACACCTAGAGGAAGGTTGTGGTTGGACTATGTAGTTATGACATGATGTGATTGTGTGCTTGTATGCATATTGCTTGTATTGTGTGAAAAATGTGTGGTCACTGGCCAGTTGACGAGTGGAGTTTGGTCATCCGCTGGATTCATCCTTGTGAGAATGCCAGTCGGGTATTGCCGTGGAGTCGACTCTGGGAGCGGCGCCAGGATGATCCAAACGTGGGACGTCCGCCGGATAGGGCTCATGAGGAGTTCCGGTTGGGTATTGCCATGGAGTCTTCTCAACCATGGGAGAGGCGCCAGGACTGTCTCGGGAGTTATATGATGGAGTCCTTGAACATGAATCCATGAGTGGATGTTCTTGGGTGTCTCCAGGTGGATGGTGATATTGTTTTACTTGCATAGCATATTATGTCATTTTGATACATTTTAGTGAGCCATGGAGTGGAGAGAGCCTCTAGCTCCATTGGTTTACTGAGATATATCCGTATATCTCACCCCGTGTTTGGGGGACCACATTTCAGGTCACTATGAGCCGGGAGGAGCTTCGGGCAAGAAGCCCGTATAGTGGACGTTGGATTGGCATGCGGTGCATTTGGATTGCATGGCTTTTTGGAGGAGTTTATGGAGTGCACATAGCATACCATTAGTATTTTGAGACTTAGGTCATGAACATATTGCATGATGTCATTTTCCATGCTTTTGTTAGTGTTCATGGTCATATGCTAAGTCTTGTATATGTTTCATTATTCATGGCTTGGATAACTGTATATTTTGAGTGAGCATGGGACTTGTCCATTGCCACATTCATAGCCTTGAAGTCTTGATGAGTAATGTTGTAAAAATGGTCCATATTTGCATGTAAATGGCCATTATTTGAGAACCTTGTAAATGATGTTTAAACTTAAGGAAAATGCATGATGGAAGGGCCTAGAGCCAACATTAGGACATGATTATGTGTTATGTGGAGTACCAAGGGGTTAGGGATGGATTACACAACCTTTCTTGGGCTCAAAACTGCTGTAATCTGTCATTTTGCTGCATAGTAATCGATTACCCAAGCATGGTAATCGATTACCATACAACAGGGGACGAAAAATTGGCTACTGTCTGCACTGGTAATCGATTACTGGCCTTTGGTAATCGATTACCATGTGAGGTAATCGATTACCCAAAGTTGGTAATCGATTACCAGAACAGAGGATTGAGAAAATTGGCTACTGCCTCATTTTTGACAGGTGGTAATCGATTACCACCCACTGGTAATCGATTACCACAGTGTAAATTTTGGAAATTCAGGTTTTTCTAGACTAAAATAAAGGGGCTTAAATTGATGGGTAGAACTCCAAATGATACGTGGTTTGAAACCACGCGTAGATAACGTAAAGGACTATAACTTGGTAAAGTGAGAGAGTTAGATGGTGAGTTTAAATGAATTGAATAAAAGGGAAGATTTATGATGTTAGAAAGTGTACGATTCCGCAAATGGCATTTACAATTGTAGTGTGGTTTTAATTGATTACGGAAAATGTATTGATGCAAAAGAAAAGGAATATGTTAAAAGAAAAATTTACCCGTAATTTAATTAACCTAACCACTGTGATTGTAACTGCGCTTAATATCATAATCAATGTTAACAATACCGGTGTACAACGGGCTGTTACACTTTGGGATTTTCACTAATCCTTCACTTAATTTCTCACTTAACACTTTAATTACTTATTTTAGAATTGTGAGGTGTTATAATCACCCCACCTTTTAGAATTTTGTCCGCAAAATTACATCTTAACGGTCCCGTAACACGGGGTGTAATCGAAAATCTCATTTCTGCGGTATCCATGATTACTGAGTCCTTCACAAACTTGATAGCTTCGGGTATCTGACCCCTTAACTCATTATATCTTTCACTGTTTCATTAAACCACTGTTGCTTTTTCACTCACTGTAGTTCGTCATATACTCATTTTACACTTGTCATTTATGGTGCTACGACCTTCAATTCGCAATACTTTAAGCTCTTCACAGCTTACGTTTACACTTTCACCAATTCATCGGTAGTAGACGACCACATTACAATTTGTTTGTCTCACTTCATCTCATTCTCATCTTCATCTGCCTTTCTGACCCAATGTCGTTCCCAAAAATCTCTAGTTGTTTCCATAATAGACTCTAACTGTTTTCATGTATCTTCACACTTTCTTTAGTACTTAACTCTTTTCGTTGTCCTCACTATTTCAACCGTACTCAGACATACTAGTCCTTCCATTACTGTTACTGCTCTTACGATTTAGTTGTTTTTCTTAGCTTTCACCGAAGCCCATCCTTTCTAGTTTCCAGGGCACTTTGTCGTTTCTTATGATTTCGACTCACATTAAATTCTACACTCATATACTTTATTTTTCCTTGTCACGTGTCTTTACCTCTTCTTAGGTACTCATAACCATATCTTTCTCTTCACGATACGAAATTTACAATCCTCACAATAGTTTATCTCTTCGATTAACCTTTAAAGGTCTTTTAACCACAATACACTCCTGAATTTTTCTATCTACTAATCATATTCATAATTTACTCTCACTGTTACTCTTTTCATTAACTGAACCATCTCAACTTTTTCAACTCAATCAGTTCAATTCTATACTCAGACCTCTCACAGTCTAAACACAACACTCATCCATGACCTCCATATCGAGGACTCATGCTTGATATTTTCATTCACTAACTATTTTCAACTTTCATTCCACTTCGATGTTACAACTTAACCTTATGTTCCACTCATTTATACCACTTTCTCGTAATCATCATCATTTAATCCTGGATGTCAAACTCAAAATACTATTACTTTACAGCTTTACTCACTTCCACTAAACACTTTGGAACGAATCAATTTCGGACCCACTTCACTATTAACTGACGGACTATTCAAAATGCCATATCTTTTCATAAACAAGTCCTATTCGCTAGGAATCCTTGACACTCAATTATCAATTCACTTAAAATTCATTCCATCATTGCTACTACTTCTACAATTTACCACCAGTTGGTATATCAGTCTCTCAGAATATTCAAAGTTACCACAAACACTCGTCCATACCTCATTAGTACTTAATCAAAACACCATCAACATTGTGCATTTTCCACACACTTTCCACCATAAGTGGCATATGCGATTACATACAACATTTCTCAATCTACTTTACCAGCAAAACCAAGCTATTCACTTTTTGGTAATCAATTACAACTATAGTTCCCATCTATTAATACACGTTCGCACTTGACTCTATTTCAATTTATCTTTTCCTTAGGGCTAACACTTTACTGTTTTAACCTGAAATCTTGATCATCACTAGCCTTCCTAGAAGGACACTTACTCATTCTGTCAACTTTAACTCACATTATCATCCCTTTTTTGTCATAAGACGAGGGTTCCAACTAACTTACTACTTCACTTAGAGACAAAATTTATTTCCTCAGGCTTACTTTACACCCACAATAGTGCTTCACTATTACACTTCGAAGTTCTTACACACTAAGCCACAACTCTTATATCCAAACCTGACATACTATTGTCCATTTACAAATATATAACCTCGCATCTTGCGTTAACCATATGGAAACACTCTCCCAATACAGCGGGTAACAACATTCACAGGTTTAACCCCTCGAGCTCTTGCTGTCCTAAGGGCCCCAGATGCCATGACTCACCGATCAGAGAATCCACCCATATGATCCATGCCATAAAAATGACTTACTACTAGCTGTCCCTATTCTAAGGCATCCCCCCAAATGTTTCTTCTTTGAGCAATTACATAAATTATCACCACCATACTAACCGTTACACCAATGTGGAATACTTCCTCGTTTCTCATTACTCATATCAAATACTACTAGTCTCCGGGAACTTAACCCGCACCGAGATAGCTATACACTCCTGGCACATAGGCCCCCACTGAGATCTCCCTACTATCAAATCATATTACATGCACCCAGTGCACAGAGAAATTTATACTCATAATACATCTGTATATAACAGCAAACTGGTACACCGTGCACTCGCGATCACACATGAACCCAGTCCATTTGGTGTCTGTATCACCTCTGTATATAACATCAAAACTGTTCTGTATTACCACATGGGCTGCCCCCTACTCTTAGTCGTAGTGGTATAATATACACCTGTTACATATAAGTTAATTCATCTTACTCTCTCGTGTCATTCTTCTCACTGGTAGTTTACTTTCGTTTCGGTTACCCCTCTGACCTGGTTTATAACATAGTCACTATTATAATAATCCACATTCTCTTCATAATTTCGTACACGTTTTCTAACTCGTAATAGTTCCTTCTGTCTTGTTACCGTTCAGTCCATAGTCCATTATCTCTTCCTTGCTTATTCTTCTCACAGATTGTTTACTCTTTTACTTTGACTAATCACTTGCCATGGTTCATAACATAATCTCTAATCCATAATTCCTAAATTTTCTCAAAGTTCTGTACACATCTCTTAGTATAAGTTTCATATTTCCCATCACACAGGGATCTTCTAATCATTTCCGTCGAATCACAGAGAACTACTTCACCTCAATCCTTGCACTGAAATTTACATTAATCCTTGCACTAAAATTCTACATCATTCTTGCACTTAAAACTGCTCGTCCGTCTTTGCACTGACAATTATACCTCAGCTCACTAATTAATCTTATCATTTTCATCTTCACATTACACATTAACTCTTTTGCTGACCACATAATTCCACACTCTCTGCACACTTTATACATTAGTTCTTTCGTTAACCACTTAATTTCACACTTTATTGCACTTAGTTCACACACTAACCACACGATTTCGCACTAGGTAGTACCTTAGCTCATTCTCTAATCATATCATCTCACCTTATTGTTATACAACAATAACCCACAAAATCAGGCCATCGTTCTAGTCCATTGCCTGCTACGGCTCACATAACATGCGCTCAATACTGTAGAGCAACTCATCAATTTTCCTGCTCATTTCCACCCTTGGTGGTTGTAGAATATCTCTTTTCCTTGAAAATGCCTCTACTCCGTCGGTCACTCCATATCAAATACCAATATTTTCATAAGCGCACTACTATTAGTAGTACATATACATATACCACAAGATCGTAATTTCTTTACAATTCTCATTACTTTCATACAAATGACTGTACATCTCAACCATCCTGTTCCTTTATCACTGATCCGCCTGCCAATCTGAGTCGACCTCCACTAACTGCAATAGTGTCTTCATGGTACATAGATCTTGTGTCATCCATGGCAATTCCTTCACTTTTCCTCATACATATTACACATAATAATATACTCATCATTGGTTCACCTCACTTGTGTTTAGTCAACACTACCTCTTTATGGAATTTACTCCCATATTTCAATATCTCTCACATTATCAATCTATCAGCATCATACTTTCAGGTGGTCAAATCTCGTAGGATTTTCATCGAATATTCTATTTGCTTCTCTGCTTGGACCATCCCAATTCATTCAAGTGCACCGCACTTGTCCTGGTCTCATAACTGCTAATCAAACATGACGTGTTTAACTCACGCATACGAATATCTGTTCCCTTTTCTCAATAATTCTTCAGGTTCAAAACCTCTCGCCTTGATGAAGTCTATTCACCAAGACCACTTGTACATAACTGTCTTACGATACTACACATATACTTGGAATTTCACCAATCTCATAAGCTCATCTCTGTTATATGTTTATCTTTCATAGTACTGCAAAGTTCGTCTATGCTCATATTGTACATATCATAAATTGTACACCACTGTTGCTTATAATACACTTTTCTCTTGACTTTCATCGAAGTCAGATATAATATTTACGTCTGTTCTTTTATGCCTTCTAATATTCATACTTGACTTACTGCCGTCCTTTGTCCATGGAGCAGTTAACACTGCAGCCACAACATCAGGCTAAAGACTCACACTTGGTGCTTCAAGGTTACTACGTAGGCTTCTTACGATGACCACACATGTAACACAAAGGAATGGGTTGATCAGACCCACACTAAGGAATTACATATACAGTAATCAATAAGAATCTACATACAACTATGTAGCACATAACACATCTATATATATTATCAGAGTTCCCTAACAAAACTGCTCTGATACCATAAAATGTAACAGCCCGTTACGTACACCGGTATTGTTAACATTAATTATGATATTAAGCGCAGTTACAATCACAGCAATTCATTTATAAAAATGAGAATAAACTTTTTCCGATTATTACGCGAACGATAAAAGTATAAAAAGCGTAATAATAAAAAGCTGTGATCGTAACTGAAACACTAGCGGAAGACTTTCTTAATTATTTATACACTTTATTCTATCACATACAAGATACTAAGGGGTTCCCATAAACCCACTTAGCCAATTCCTCACTTTTTACGTTTTTACCACTTAACCGGATTTGCCAATTTGTTTTTCTACGAACCCAAAATAAAAATCCAAACTTAAACTCCAGGTTATCTTTTTTCCTTGTTCACTTACCTTTCTAACAAGCTATCACACACTCGATTCCGAGCTCGTGAGCTCCGGTTATCGCCGTTTGAAGATGGACAAACAACATTGCCTACCAACTCCAAAACAGCCTAAAACGTCCAAACTTCACGGAATAAACTGCACCTAACCACAAGGACACTGCCTCTCAAATTTTTATACCATAAACTAGACACCTCAAACTTCGATTTGATATATCGTATGCTTAATTTGGCCAAGTAACGAAGCGGGAATTAATTTCTCAAAACCACCTCAAATCTGCCAGCTAAAACCGGACAGAACAGGGCAGTGTGTGACAACAGCCCCCATGGGCTGCGCACACCACCAATGAACCTAAGCTTTTGACACAACGTAGGGGACATCTTAAGCTTCAAAATGGCGTATGGTACGTCCCAATCGGACCACTATGGAGAGAGATACGCTCCTCCAAAGTTCACCCAAAAACTGCCAATTCTACAGAAAATTCGCCAGAGTTTCCTTTGTATTTTCTAAAATCCCCAAATTTGCATAACCTGTTTAACACCACTAATACACCTGAAATCCAGCAAAATCCAATGGGTGGCACACACAAGGTCCAACAACGCCTTGGGGCACTTACAACCCAATCCATTATACACTTAAAACATAAACAGTTTACTTTCAATTTCATGCATAAAACATAATACGGATAGTCATAAACCTATAATAGGCCTAAAGCCCTTCCATCATATTACATACATCCATGGTACATTTACAACACTGGATTACATTTACATTTACAACTTTAACTTCAAACTACAATTATTTACATATTACACTTCACTTGCCAAATAAATTCATAAACTAAAATGACATGATAGCTAAACTCTACACCACTGCTCCACTCGTCCTCATGCGGGCTTCTTGCCCGCTGCTCCATATCCACTAGTACACCCTGAAATAATGCCCCGAGACGGGGTGAGATATACGGATATATCTCAGTAACCAAGAGGTTCTGGAGAAAACTCCGCCCAATGGTTCACTTCGATGTATATAAATAACATAAAACAACATCACTGTTATAAAACGGGATAAAGCAAGGGATTTAGAGAAAGGGGGAAATATCAGAAACAACTACGACATGCGGGATGGTAGCTACCAATACCACGCCATGTCCTCGGCTATACGCCTATGGGTACTACCCCTGGCGTGTTCAGAGAACAACCCACCAAGGTACCCCTTCCAACCATATACACCCGAGACAAACCTAGTGTGCTCCTATCCGGATAACACACCACGACCCTGGGTCAACTGGAACTCCCTCTCGGAGACCTATCCAGTGGCAGTCCGGAAACACTTGCCCGAAGGCTAAAAATATCTACTGGCCAGAGATTTGGTACATAAGTACCCACTGTGATAATGCACATGCATGCTCATGCTGTTCTACACTACTCATACACACTTCCTACCATTGCCATCAACTATCCGTCCACTGAGCTCCGCAGAAACTCCACTCATAGCTTGATACACAGGGAACGCCTCAATCCACTTGATCCAGGACCAAGGGCAATCCACTGTTTCACTGTTCCAAGTTTATATCCACGTACGGCAACCTGTACAACCATGCACAGCCGTCAGTTTCAGTCAAGATACGTCAAAACGCGAAAACGTCAGATTTCCTCTCCCCTCCACTAAGGGTTCGGCCTACATAGTGTTATTTTGGGTTTTATTTTTCTAAATTTTCTTTCTCATTTTATTTCACTTACTTAGGTTACCCAAAGGCTAGTTCAATCGTCGT
>JAVKPL010008634.1:0-32875 GCA_032173675.1 Gastrolobium villosum | reverse complement strand
ACTCCAAACCTGGTAAAGATATTCTTCCTCAGGAAATTCACAACCACCTTGGCATCATTAGTAGGAAGAGATGTTGCCTCAACCCACTTAGAAACGTAGTCAACAGCTACCAAAATATACTGGTTGGAATAGGAAGATGGGAATGGTCCCATGAAATCGATCCCCCATAAATCAAATAATTCTACCTCCATAATAGTGTTTAGAGGCATTTCATCTTTTCGGGAAATGTTCCCTGTCTTCTGGCATCTTTCACACTTTTCAACATACTCTCTGGCATCTTTGAAAAGAGTAGGCCAATAATACCCACTTTGCAACACCTTCTGGGCAGTTCTGTTTCCACCAAAATGGCCACCGTAATCAGAATTGTGACAATGCCATAAGATCCCATTGATTTCCAACTCTGATACACATCTTCTCAAGATTCCATCAACACATTGGAAATACAGGAATGGATCATCCCATACATACCTCCTAGCATCATATAAGAACTTTTTCAATTGTTGCTTTGTGAAATTAGGAGGTATTTTCTTGATTACCTTAAAATTTACAAAATCAGCAAACCATGGTTCCACATGCAGTGCAAAAATTGGTTTTTCAGACAAGTTCAAAGAGATTGCAAGAACTTGTTCATCCGGAAAAGAATCGTTGATCTCTATGCAGGATCATCTTGCAGGTTCTTCTCTCGGATTCTTGACAAGTGATCAGCAACTTTATTCTCCATCACCGACTTATCTTTTATCTCTAAATCAAACTCTTGAAACAACAACATCCACCTTAACAGTCGTGGTTTGGCATCTTGTTTAGAGATCAAATACTTTATGGCTGCGTGATCAGTGAAGATGATGGTCTTGGCACCGAGGAGATATGGTCTAAATTTATCAAGTGCATAGACCACAGCAAGCATCTCCTTCTCTGTTGTTGCATAGTTCACCTGTGCTTCATTCAGAACTTTGCTAGCATAGTAAATCACATGCAACAGTTTGTTTCTTCTTTGCCCAAGAACAGCACCAATAGCAAGATCACTAGCATCACACATCAACTCAAATGGCATATTCCAATCAGGAGATACCACGACAGGAGCAGTAGTGAGCTTTTCCTTTAGCAAATTAAAGGCTTTAAGGCAAGCATCATTGAAAACAAACTCATTGTATTTCATTAGAAGTTGACTTAGTGGCTTGGCAATTTTAGAGAAGTCTTTGATGAATCTTCTATAAAAGCCAGCATGACCAAGGAAACTTCTCACTCCATTAACATTAATTGGAGGAGGTAGTTTTTTAATGAGCATTAGTTTTGCTCTATCAACTTCTATACCTTCCTTAGAAATTTTGTGTCCAAGCACAATGCCTTCTTGGACCATGAAGTGACATTTCTCCCAGTTGAGAACCAGGTTTGTCTCTTGGCATCTTTTCAGTACTTTAGATAAGTTGCCTAAGCAATCATCAAAACAAGAGCCAAAGACCGAAAAGTCATCCATGAATACCTCCAAGAACTTTTCTACCATATCTGAGAAAATTGATAACATGCACCTTTGAAAAGTAGCAGGTGCATTGCATAACCCAAACGTCATCCTCCTATAGGCAAAAACGCCAAAAGGACAAGTGAATGCTGTCTTCTCCTGATCTTCAGGAGTCACTGCAATTTGATTATAGCCACTATATCCATCAAGGAAACAATAATAAGAATGACCTGCTAACCTTTCCAGCATTTGATCCACAAAAGGGAGAGGAAAATGATCCTTCCTAGTTGCTTCATTAAGCCTTCTATAGTCAACACACATCCGCCAGCCAGTAATTGTCCTGGTAGATATTAGCTCATCCTTATCATTCTTCACCACAGTGACACCCCCTTTCTTAGGCACGGTTTGTACAGGACTCACCCATGCAGTATCTGATATTGAATAAATCATACCTGCATCAAGAAGTTTGACCACTTCTTTTCTCACTACTTCTTTCATCATGGGGTTTAATCTTCTCTGAGGCTGCCTTACAGGTTTGATATCATTCTCCATGAGAATTTTATGCGTACAGAAGGAAGGGCTTATACCTTTTAGATCAACCATGGACCATCCTAAAGCAGTCTTGTGCTTTAAAAGAACTTGTTTCAGTTTCTTCTCATCATGAGCAGATAACCTGTTATTTATGATCACTGGATATGTTTCATTATCACCCAGGAACATATACTTTAGAGTAGGAGGTAACTCCTTAAGATCAACTTTAGGAGCACCTATTTCTTTGTCAGATGTCTTCTGTTCAAGCAACTCATCAGCAGCTTTAATGTCTTCCTCAAAAGGGATATGATCTCTCTCTTGCAATTCAACAGTCAATTCTTGCAAGGGAGTTTTATCTTCATGTATCACCTCTTCTAAGACATTAATTTCAAAACAATCACTATCATCATATGGTCTTTTTATTGCATCAAAGACATTGACAGTGATTGTGTCTTCATTCATCCTTAGCACCAGCTTTCCCTGCTCTACATCAATCATTGCACGGGCTATGGCCAGGAAAGGTCTACCTAATATGAGAGGCATTTCATTCTCTATCTCCATATCAAGCACAATAAAATCAGCCGGAAAGATGAACTTGTCAATTTTTACAAGAACATCTTCGACTATACCACTTGGCTTCCTTAAGGATCTATCAGCAAGCTGAAGAGAAACCAAAGTAGGCTTCAATTCAGTAATCCCCAAGGCTTTACAGACAGATAAGGGCATCAGATTAATGCTTGCCCCTAAATCACACAAAGCTTTGCCAATCTTTGTATCTCCAATTTCAATTTCAATGTTGAAGCTTCCAGGATCACGAAGTTTAGGAGGAAACTTCCTAGTGATAATAGCACTGCACTTCTCAGTAAGTGCAACTGTTTGACACTCTTGTAGCTTATGCTTCCTGGATAGGAGATCTTTCATGAATTTTGCATAATTTGGCATATTAGCCAATGCTTCAGCAAACGGAATGTTCACATGCAACTTCTTGAAAATCTCAAGAAATCTGTCATAACTTTTTGCTTTCAATTCTGGCTTCAACCTTCCAGGATAAGGTGCCATTTTCATAAGATACTCTTCACTAAGTTCAAATTTTTCTTTTGGAAGAGTAGCTGGCTCCTTCACATCATCAGCCGGTTTCAATATTTCAGGAGACTTTTCAGTTTCTTTTTCAGATTTCTCCTCCTGTTCAACCTTCTCTTCCTCTTCTATAGGTTTTGGTGGGGATGATACCACTTTCCCACTTCTAGTTATAACTGCCATACAATTTTCCTTGGGATTAGTAGTAGTATTACCAGGAAAGGTACCTGGAGCTCTATCAGATAACTGTTGGGCAAGTTGACCAACCTGATATTCTAGGTTCTTGATTGAAGCTTTAGTGTTCCTGGACTCAGCTCTACTTTCCTCAATGAAAGCATTGGTACTTTTTTGATTAGCCTTACTCTCTTCCATGAAAGCGTTAGTACTTTGTGCTAATGTTCCTACTAAACGCTCCAAGTCGGAAGGCTCTCTTTTTGGAATAGGTGGTGACTTTAGATAGTTGTCAGATGTCATATCTAAACCAGTACCTTGATAACTCTTCCTTTGGTAACTATTACCGCCAGCAGAATTATTCTGATTCCTTGAGAAATTTTGCTGATTAGGGCGCTGATCATACCAAATGCCATTTACCTGCAACTGTTGAGCAGAATCTGAAGACATCAATGTAGAACAAGCATTGGTGTCATGATCTTCATGACAATATTCTCAGTCAAGAACAACTGCATTTGTTTGAACTTTAGAAAGCTGCATCCTCTCAAACTTTGCATTCAGATTAGACATCTGTTGTGATAACAACTTTTGCTCTGCCAGCATTGCATTATTATCATTGAGTGGCACTACTTCCCTTTTTCCTATCCTTGTAGATGTTTCATTCTCATTTTTAGCTAACTTGTCAATCAGATGATATGACTCTGAAGCTAGCTTATCACCCAAAGAACCGCCTGCTGCAGTATTAATAACCAGTTTCGTCTCCGGTAGACAACCATTGAAAAAGATTCTCACTTGGTCCCCTTAAGATAGGTTATAATGAGGAACCTTTCTCATGAGGGCCTTGAATCTATTCCAAGAAGCGCAGATGGTCTCTCCCATTTGTTGTTTGAAGGAGGTGATATCATTCACCATGTTGTTGTATTTCTCCATGGGGAAGAACTCTGCAAAGAATTTTTCGGACAAGTTTTCCCAAGAAATGATGCTATCAGCAGGTTGTCTTTCCACCCAATCAAGAGCTTTTCCCTTAACAGAAAAAGGAAAAAGTCTCAATCGTATTGCATCATCAGAAACATGTGGAGGCTTTGTAGAGTCACAGATTCGTAAAAATCTGTCAACGAATCTGTGAGGATCTTCATTGTCCTCTCCTCCATACTTTTCTCTCTCGGCCAACTGAATGATGTTGGACTTGAGCTCCCATTGATTGTTCCCATGTTCTGGTGGAACAATTCCAGCATTGGGCCTGTTAAAGATAGGCGTGAGAATGATGTTCATCCTAGGATCAGCATTCTGATTAGGAGCAGCCATCTCTAGGGTTTCAGCTACTGGAATGGGAGTTGTCTGTGCCCTTTTTCTTTCCTTCTCTCTTTGAGCAATTCGTTCGCTTCTCCTTAGAAAAGCACTGCTTTGCATACAACTTCAGAGAAAAGATTAGTAGCACAGATTCAAAACAAAAATAAAATTAAAAATAAAATAAAAACAATTTAATCTTTAAAATCAAGATTAATTGATTTTAGAAAAACACTCCCCGGCAACGGCGCCAAAAACTTGACGTGAATCGGCAAGTGTACCGAATCGCGCAACTAATAAAATGATAAGTCAAGTTCGTAACTATTCTTTTTAAGATTAAATATTCCAAGAGATTTTTGACACGAATGTCAGGATTGTGTGGGAATTTGATTTGTAAAATAAAAGACGTGTTTTTGTTCTTTTCGAATAATTAAGAATCCAACAAAACAAGGGTTTGAAAATTTATGAGAAAAACGCTGCAGTTAGAGAACACTCACCGATGATCCCCCCTTTTACTCTGGATTAAGTTAAATATTAATATATAAATCGTGAAATTAGATAATTATCAGATAAAAGTATCAGTAGTTATTTCTCAATCCCTTGAAGAATTAACCCTTTAATCTCATATAGAACCCTAATTCCTTGAGGTGCCCTATATGAGATCAAGCATAAAGATCGATAATTAAAACAACTACAATAAAAATCATGTCTATCCCTAGATCATGTTCATACCGTCGTTCTATTCCCTTTCTGGATTAAAGGCCGCAGATCCCTCTTGTTGGCCCTAATCCTCAGATTTATTATCGATTACTAGATTGATCGGATCTAATAACAACAATAACAATACGATCAGAATAGAACGAAATTCAAAAGATAAATATATCAATAAAAACTCAATCCATTGTATCAGGGGTTCACAAGGGTTCGTGACCCTAACCACAACAAAGAGGTTCTAGCCAACCATTATCATGGCTAAAATCCAATATTCAAATGAAAACATACAACTACAAGAACTACAGAAAGGTAGAAGAAGAGATCCCTCTCCCAATCTCCAGAGCTTCCGCCTCCGAATGGCCTAGAATTTTGTCCAGAATGAAAAGTGTCCCTTTTAGGGTTGCCTTGTGCCCTTTTTATGCACCTCAGAATTCTCCTTTCCTCGCAACTGACAGCTGTCCATCTCAACCCTACGCTTGGAGCGCAGGATCCACGCTCCAAGCGTGGAGCTTCTGCCTCTTTTCTCCTTGTCTACGCTTCAAGCGTAGGGTTCTACGCTTGAAGCGTAGACTAACTGTCTGGGGTCCTTTCCTACGCTTCAAGCGTTGAATTGTACGCTTGAAGCGTGGAGCTTCTGTCTGATTTTCTTCCTGCTCCTTTATTTGTCCTTTTTCTCCTATTGACATGAAGAATTTGAGTGAGAGTGTCTGACAATTTTTATTCAATAATTTCACCACATATACACCTTTATACACAGTTTTAGATCTGATTTCATGCTTTTTTGATCTATCTGGGAGCATATCAAAGACTATTGGGAATTCTTTGAAAGATTGGTCTAAGAGGTTGGATGATGCACTATGGGCGTACAAGACTGCTTTTAAGACTCCTAAATTGGTATTTGGAAAATCTTGCCATTTACCTGTGGAGTTAGAACGTAAGGCTTTCTTGGCTATCAAGTTCCTAAATTTTGATCCAACAAAAGCTCTTGAGAAAAAACAGATTCAATTAAGTGAGCTTGATGAGTTTAGAAATTCTGCATATGAGAGTGCCAGAATCTACAAGGAGAAAACCAAGAAGTGGCATGATAATAGGATTACTCACAAGGAGTTTGAAACGGGCCAACAAGTTTTGCTGTACAATTCTCGCGTGAGATTGTTTCCAGGGAGATTAAAATCAAGGTGGTCTGGTCCTTATGTGTTGAAAACAGTTTTTCCTTATGGTACGGTAGAAATATCACCACTGGATGAAGATAGACCTTTCAAGGTGAATGGTTCAAGGTTGAAGTTCTATCATGGAGGAATTGTGTCACACAATACGGCGGCTCAATATCTAAACTCTGTTGGCACATAAAAGAGGTAACCGTCAGGCTCGTGACGTTAAACACGCGCTTATTGGGAGGCAACCCAATATAGAGTTTATCTTTATCATTAAAAAAGGGGCAAAAGGCATTAGCATGGCGCGGTCTAGCGCCACTTAGGCGCGAATCCGCGCCAGCAAAAAAAAAAAAAAAAAAGAAGGCAGTGGAGCGGCACGGTTCAGCGCCATATTGGCGCAGATCAGCACCGAAAAACAAAAAAAAATTGACAGAGGCGCGGCGCGGTCCGGCACCATTGGGGCGGGGACTTGCGCCTGTTTGAAATAAAAATAAAAATTTTGGGCCGCGTGGCGTGATTGTGTGTCAAAAACCCTACCCCCCCCTCACTTTCATTTCCAGCGCCGCACACTCCCCATTCTCTCTCTCTCTCTCTTTTCTTTTTCCCTCTTTCTTCTCCTTTCCTTCTACATTCTGCACCCCTTTCTTTCTTCCTTCCTCCACTCCTCTCTTCCCGCACCCCTCTCCTCATCTTATTTTGTTAGTTTAGTTTTTATTTTCTTGAAACACGAAGATCCACACACCAAGCACACATTCTACACCACTTTCATCATTGTTCATGGCGCCAAAGGTAAACTTCTTCAACTTTTTGGGTTATTATTTTGGTTTCATGAATTATGAGAAGAAGTTATACTTGAGTATTTGTGCTTTGCTGTACATTTTTCAGATCTATGATTTATTTGGGTATGGTGTCGTGTGTGGGGGTAGGCACTTTGTGTGTGGATGTGAGCAATTCATGTGAGTGTTTTGTGGGATTTCTTGAGGGTATTTCTGATTTTCATGGATATTTAATATTTCCTATTTTACATGTCCATCTGAGGTTGAAAATTTTGCTCCATGCTGTGATGAATATTTTGCTCGGGAATTTATTTGCGAGTAAATTGGGTACATGGCTGTGATATAATCTGAGATTAAATCTGAGAATGGTAGGTACATGTGGTCTGTGAGTAGCATTATTTGCAAAAGTTATCCATGTGTATGCACCTTTATTAACTGATTTGATCTGAGACAAATCTGGGAATTATATCTTGTTATGGATTGTTGATGATATTTTCTATACTATTTGCATTGGAATACTTTTTTGATTTTTAGACCTTTAAGGGTAAGGAACCGGCAAGTGGTAGTAAAAAGAAGTGGAAAGCTTCTCAGCATCTGGATGAAAACAGATTTGTGAGCATGGAGGCCCAAAAGAGATTCTATGATTTATATGCTGACAAAGGCTTTATTCATGAAAGAAATATTGATTTGGATTTGCCTGATGACAATCCGATTCTGAGAACCATCCGAAGAAGGAAATGGGAGGTGTTGGGAGATTATGCTGAACCATCCTCAAGCTCAATTGTAAAGGAGTTCTGTGCAAATGCTGACTTGGAGGATTTACACACAACTAAGACTTCTTGGGTTAGAGGAGTTACGGTTCCTTTTGATGTTGAGGCTTACCTGCTGACAAATTTCGGTCAAAATACTTGTTGTGAGT
The DNA here is from genome assembly GCA_032173675.1 of Gastrolobium villosum. NCBI lineage: Eukaryota > Viridiplantae > Streptophyta > Magnoliopsida > Fabales > Fabaceae > Gastrolobium > Gastrolobium villosum. The sequence continues at coordinate 24,790 of JAVKPL010008634.1, read as the reverse complement.
ATGTTTCTCTATATAACAAAATGTTGCCTACTATGGGGCGCAAGTTGTACCTGATAGAATTTCCTCAATTGACAGAAATGGTAAGGACGGGGATCACTCAACCATTCTCCGAATGGGACACTAAAACTGGTGGTTTCATGAATTATGAGAAGAAGTTATACTTGAGTATTTGTGCTTTGCTGTACATTTTTCAGATCTATGATTTATTTGGGTATGGTGTCGTGTGTGGGGGTAGGCACTTTGTGTGTGGATGTGAGCAATTCATGTGAGTGTTTTGTGGGATTTCTTGAGGGTATTTCTGATTTTCATGGATATTTAATATTTCCTATTTTATATGTCCATCTGAGGTTGAAAATTTTGCTCCATGCTGTGATGAATATTTTGCTCGGGAATTTATTTGCGAGTAAATTGGGTACATGGCTGTGATATAATCTGAGATTAAATCTGAGAATGGTAGGTACATGTGGTCTGTGAGTAGCATTATTTGCAAAAGTTATCCATGTGTATGCACCTTTATTAACTGATTTGATCTGAGACAAATCTGGGAATTATATCTTGTTATGGATTGTTGATGATATTTTCTATACTATTTGCATTGGAATACTTTTTTGATTTTTAGACCTTTAAGGGTAAGGAACCGGCAAGTGGTAGTAAAAAGAAGTGGAAAGCTTCTCAGCATCTGGATGAAAACAGATTTGTGAGCATGGAGGCCCAAAAGAGATTCTATGATTTATATGCTGACAAAGGCTTTATTCATGAAAGAAATATTGATTTGGATTTGCCTGATGACAATCCGATTCTGAGAACCATCCGAAGAAGGAAATGGGAGGTGTTGGGAGATTATGCTGAACCATCCTCAAGCTCAATTGTAAAGGAGTTCTGTGCAAATGCTGACTTGGAGGATTTACACACAACTAAGACTTCTTGGGTTAGAGGAGTTACGGTTCCTTTTGATGTTGAGGCTTACCTGCTGACAAATTTCGGTCAAAATACTTGTTGTGAGTATGTTTCTCTATATAACAAAATGTTGCCTACTATGGGGCGCAAGTTGTACCTGATAGAATTTCCTCAATTGACAGAAATGGTAAGGACGGGGATCACTCAACCATTCTCCGAATGGGACACTAAAACTGGTGGTATCCCGGAAAAGTTACGCATGAAACAGCTGACTGGTGAATGCCGTTTCTGGCATTGTTTTGTGAATGCCAATATCTTGCCCTCGTCTAATCTGTCAGATGTGAATATTGAGCGGGCATCTCTGTTATACATACTTACTGGAGAGGAAAGATTGAACATTTCTGCAGTTTTATCTGATAGAATTTGTCATATGGTAAAAGGGAGTAGAAAGAAAGAACATCTAGGTTTTGCTTCTCTTATTTCCCATTTGTGTACCAGGGCAGGAGTGCTTATCCCTGATGATGAGGAGTTAGATATTAAGCCTACATCTACGCTGACTGTGGATACATACTTAGATCAATGTAATAAATCTGAGGTTGAGTTCAGAAACAGAGGCCGATCTGCTGGTAGGCCTCTTTCTCCACGTGTTCCACGTATGCTTATTCCACCTCAGGTACCTGAGCCAGATGCTCTTGCAGCAAATTTTGCTCAAGCAGCTCCAATTGCACCACAAGAACCTCCACCTGCATTTGATTTTTATGGAATGCAACAACAGCTTTCCTGGATCTCCATTCAAAATGAGGTGCTTATTATGCAAGGGGAGTACATTCACCGCTTCTTGGAGCATGCCTATCCTAGTGTACCATCTAGTACATTCCAGCCTGTGTACCCTGAGGTTCCGCCTCCATATGTGTATCACGCACCGTATCCAGTTCCAGCTGATGTTCCCATGTCATCACAGCCATTTTTGGACCCACGGCTGTATCGTCCTGTTCCTGACCCATTCCATGCTGCTAGGAGGATGATGACGGAGGATTCTGAGGATGATTGATGTCTCCTTGCTGACGGGGATATATTGTATATTAGTTTAATTTTTATATTTCGTAATTTTGCTGTTTTACTATGACCTTAGGTTGATTTCAGGGTCATTTATCTACTTTGTGTTAGTTTATTTCCCAAACATTCTGATGTCTCTTGAGCGCATTATAGTGGTCCTATATGCCGCTGTTTATTCTATTATGCAGGTTTTTCATCCATCTTTTGGTTTGATTATTGCTGGGGACAACAATTCTTTAAATCTGGGAATGGTAGGCTTTGGGAAAGCATCTTCGAACTGCAGTTTAATTATCAGGGGAGATATTCTACACTCTTTTAATCTGTCTTAGTTATTTTGTTAAAATTTTGTGTTGCTCTGTATTAGAAATAAATATATATATATATATATATATATATATATAAATTCTGCTGGTATAAGATATCAGATAGACTCTTGTTCTCGTGTCTTCTTACATGAAATAGATGAAGTTTGATAACACCTTTACCAATTTCAACTCCTAAAAATTCTATCCGGGTTACTCCAATCTTCATCTTAGTTTTTGATAAGATTAACCCATGCTGCTGACATAATCTAAAGAATGTCCTTAAATGCTGTAGATGTTCTGTAATATTGTCAGAAAATATTAGGACTAAATTTGTTGTCCAAAACTAGTACCATTTCTCTCTGGATGAAGGATGAAGAACATCTTCAGATGGTCCGATCATGCTACAGGGATGACTGCTTCACAGAACGTAACAGTATTGATCTATATCCTAATGGAAGATCAACACAGTAGAAGCCAGCTGGATATGATTCAATGATAGCAGGAGAAAGTTTCATTATCAAATCCTTAACTGGTAGAGTAAGCAACTTCTCACAGACAAACTTTAAAATTTGCCCTGAAAAAATAGGACAATTTTTAGGATCCCAAGGAATCAAAGCTTTAAAAGGAAAGGCCTATGATCTAACAGATTTAAACTGAGAAATATGGCAATTCTCCATCCCACAAGAAATACGAGCCACTATACCTCGCAAGTCTATGTCTTGTATTGACAATGGAAGATTGGCAACAAGATTTTGTGATTATCAGAACCGAGAGGTACTTCCTGATCCACAGGATGATTCTGATGATCAAGCGGAGTGCTATCTCATTGAGATCGAAACCTCCTCTATACAAACCAGATAAGACACTTAAAAACTTTGTGATAGGTGAATTAACAAAAATGGTTGAAGATCTTTATAAGGAAAATTTAGACCTTAAAAATCAAGTTGAAATTCTAAAATTAGAAATTGATAGAATAAAACTTGACACTAAAGGAAAAAGACCCCTTATAATTAAAGAAAATAGTGAGGAGGATTGTGAAGAAATCGAATGTAATTCTGAAAGATTTGCAGCCAAACTCAATAATTTGCTCAATATTGTAGTTGTTTTAACAATTGACAATGAAGTCAGGACTGTAGATGCAATCCTTGACACAGGAGCAACTCGGTGTTTTATATCACCAACAGTTTTTCCTAATAATGTTTGGGAAAAATTAGATGCCCCTACCAACATAACTGGATTAGGAGGTGTGCAGCAGTCCTATTACCGGACTAAAAAGATGAGTATAAAATTCAATGAATTAACGTACTCAATGCCTTATACATATGTCATCCCATTAGGAGAGAAATCTCTTATAATAGGAATGTCATTTATTTATTCCTTTAAAGGAGGAATACAGATTGAAGCAGGAAGAGTTAGGTTCTATAAAAATCTAGACTCTGTTCAAACAACCTCTAGCCAATCTTGCATGGTGATTGAGGAAACAGAAAACATTTTTCATAAAGAAATGGAAAATGAAAATTTATGTTTCTATGATTTAGGAAAAATGACAGATTTTGAAAAACAGATAATTCCAATATTAAATGATATGGAAAAAACCTGTTTTATAGGGAATGAACCCCTAAAGCATTGGAGCAAAAATCAGATTTTATGTCAACTTGACATAATAAACCCTGATTTAACCATACAGGATAAATCTATAATCCCGAACTTCCTAAAAAAGGAAAGGAAACAGTTGAAGTTTCACAGCAAAAGAAAAAGGGAAAGGAAAAAATGCCTTCCACAGAAAAGATGCTGATAAAAGGGGATTCATCCTCTAGCACAACAGATACTGATGAGACTCATCACAGATCTTCAAATGTACCAGCCAGATGAACATCTACTCCATGTATTTGAAGAGGAAGACACTCATGGACTAAATTTGTTGTCCAAAACTAGTACCATTTCTCTCTGGATGAAGGATGAACATCTTCAGATGGTCCGATCATGCTACAGGGATGACTGTTTCACAGAACGTAACTGTATTGATCTATATCCTAATGGAAGATCAACACAGTAGATGCCAGCTGGCTTAAAAACGTCAGCTATGACGATTGTAAAATAATGCGTCTTTTGGTTGCTTTTACTGTTCATTTTACTTTTGTCGGCCATTTTGTAGGCCACAGACCATCTTTATCGGATTCCTCCATAAAGAAAAATTTGAAATCCGAATTATGTTATGTTTTAAGTCCGAAGTTTCGAATCCGGATTACAATCCACCTTAGCGAAACTTTGAAGTCCGGTGTGAATAAATAGAGTCCCTTGGCAAACGGAAAAAGACACCAAGGTTTGTAAAAAAAATATATATATATATATCAGAACTATCTTTAAATCCTTCTCGGTCCAAAACTTGGTCTCTCTTCCGCATCACTCTGAATACAGTGTTTTGCTGTTCTAAGAAGTAGCTGTTCAACGTCTTCCTTGGTTGGAAGTTTGTTGAAATAACTGTTGCTGGATTCCTGAATAAGGAAATCAACTTTTGTTTCTAGGTTGGAAACAGTGTCTTTGAGTTTTCTCAAACTCACAGTATGATCTGTAGCAGTTAGCTTAGATTCGATTGATTTTAAAAATACAAAATTCTTTTAATGAAGATTAAAAAGTGATTTAAAGATTAAATCATCAGATGATCTAGTAGACTGTAAATTATGCAGGAATGTGCAACATAAATCGACGATTAAATTCTGCTGGTATAAGATATCAGATAGACTCGTGTTCTCGTGTCTTCTTACATGAAATATATGCTTATGTTCTTCCGGATTTTCAGCAAAGCAGAAAAACCTTTTATGATCTATTGTTCCTCTTTTAGTTGTACTTGGTCTTACTTCTAAATCAAGATAATCTAGTCTGGTTGAATTATCATCAGATGTCATTCCTATTTTCCTTAACAATTATCATATATTCCTATCCATCAAGTAGATCTATGTTTCCGCGTTCAGCCTCCTGCTTACTTATGCGTACTCCCCTTGCCTATCCTTAGCCTTCAGAATATATAATAATTTTTAACTGTGTTTAGAATAACATCTATTGTTTAATTTCCTGAGTACATTATCTTGAGGAATCCTTAAAACCATGCACAAATAGAAGATGAATTTTTAGAAAATTGGAAGAACAACTACATATAGATCAGAGGTAAGTGACCTTTAAACAAGGCCTATCTACAAAATGTTCAGAACATGCTTTCACATGCTCTGATACCAGAATAAGGATTGATACCTGGAATTTTCCGGTAATCCGGAACTAAGACCTTCCTTCAGGTATTCCCTGTATTCAGAGTGATGCGGAAGAGAGACCAAGTTTTGGACCGAGAAGGATTTAAAGATAGTTCTGATATATATATTTTTTTTTTACAAACCTTGGTGTCTTTTTCCGTTTGCCAAGGGACTCTATTTATTCACACCGGACTTCAAAGTTTCGCTAAGGTGGATTGTAATCCGGATTCGAAACTTCGGACTTAAAACATAACATAATTCGGATTTCAAATTTTTCTTTATGGAGGAATCCGATAAAGTTGGTCTGTGGCCTACAAAATGGCCGACAAAAGTAAAATGAACAGTAAAAGCAACCAAAAGACGCATTATTTTACGGTCGTCATAGCTGACGTTTTTAAGCCAGCTGGCTTCTACTGTGTTGATCTTCCATTAGGATATAAATCAATACTGTTACGTTCTGTGAAGCAGTCATACCTGTAGCATGATCGGACCATCTGCAGATGTTCATCCTTCATCCAGAGAGAAATGGTACTAGTTTTGGACAACAAATTTAGTCCATGAGTGTCTTCCTCTTCAAATACATGGGGCAGATGTTCATCTGGCTGGTACATTTGAAGATATGTGAAGGCTGGGGCTTCAATATTCTGTTCTTCCAAGTGAATGGGGTCATCAAATTTGGCCACCAATATATGTTTGGAAGGGAGGAATTCTCCATTAATACCTTGTGACGGGCAAGTGGAGGTTATGATAAGGTTGATTGTTCTTCTGGGAAAGGTTTCATGGATCCTTAAAAGCCAGAAGTTAATTTCGGATCCAAAGAAATTGGGTAGATTTCTTGAGTCATACTGTATTTCTGCAATAAATCCTGAGTAGAATAATTGAGAAATTATCTCTTCTTTGTCATGGGTATATATTTTACCACGGCATTGAGAGGTCTGTAAGGGTTAAGTAATACTGGCTCCTGAATGGTTGTGATCCAGTCTTCCCTTTCTTCATGTTTGTGGAGTAAAAACATCTGTAATTCCATTAATTCATTATAAAATGAATCAAAGGATTGCTGTAATATTTTCTTCCTTAATTCTTTTGGAAGTAAATCCATGAAGTTTTTCCTAAAGGAGAAAAGGTTTTCCATTCTAATGGCAAAATCTTGAAAAGGTACTGGAGGCAGTATCCGTTCTTTCGAGTTTTCATTTTCTTTTTCCAAAAATTTTATTTTTTGGGTAAGCTGTTTGTGATTTTCTTGATAATTAAAGAAGGAATTATCAAGCTTGTCTTTTTGCTGTGTGATAATCCTTTGAAGTTGGACTATCCTTTTTTCTAAGGCTTGATTTTCTATAATCGATTTAGATGAATGATCTGCCTCTATATAGAAATCATAATTCTCTGAAAAAGAGATCATATCACGATAAGCTGAGTTCAGGTCATAATATCCCTTGAAACTAGGCTTATTGTGTTTTCCTACTCCTTTCATTAAAGAAGCATGGCTGTTATAAATTCTGGGTTTATCACCTTTAAAACAAAGATAGTGAGAAAACTTTTCTTTTTGTTTTTCAGGTAATAATTTTGAAAAATAAAAATTTAATGCATTGATAGCATTAAGTTTTGCTGTTGGTGTGTTGGCTCGCCATAAAGCGGTTAGTAACACCTGTGGTTCCTGATTAACAGGATGTCCTTGCAACGTTTTGAATTGTTGCTTACTATTTTGGTTGATAATTTCAACCTGAAAATCTCCAAAGCTTTTAAAGACTTTGGATTGAAGTTTCTGATGAGTCTCATCAGTATCTGTTGTGCTAGAGGATGAATCCCCTTTTATCAGCATCTTTTCTGTGGAAGGCATTTTTTCCTTTCCCTTTTTCTTTTGCTGTGAAACTTCAACTGTTTCTTTTCCTTTTTTAGGAAGTTCTTTTGGCGGAGAGGCCATCCTTAGCTGTTTGGAGAATTTTATAGGGTTCTTCTCCATTTCCCTTTCTCTCTTTGAACTAATCTGTATGAAAACATGAGTTAGTAGAGATAATTCTTGAAAGCTTATCAGCTAAGTGATTGGACTTTCCATCTATGTGTTCTATTTTAACAGTTACTCCTGTCCTGCAAATAGAATCAATAAAATTTACCCAACGATTCTTGGATAATCTGTTGTTAGACATTGAATTATAAAAAGAGGTAATTGCTTGGCAATCAGTTCTTAAAGTAAATTCCTTTTTATCTAACAAAAATATTCTAAATTTCTCGAATGCATAAATAGAGGCCATTATTTCTGCATCTATGGTTGAGATTGCTGTTTTGTATACTCCTGAGGTATACCTAGCTATTTTTTCTTGGGACTTAGAGTCAAATGGTCGATCCATAGAAGTAGCTGTTCAACGTCTTCCTTGGTTGGAAGTTTGTTGAAATAACTGTTGCTGGATTCCTGAATAAGGAAATCAACTTTTGTTTCTATGGTTTTGGTTTCCATTTTAACACCGCTCCCCATCCTTGTAAACTGCCATCAGTTTCTAGGATTATGTAGCTGTTTTTGGGGGGTAGTTCTAAATTAGGTAATTTTGAAACTACGTCCTTAATTTGTTTGACTAAATTCCAGTCATGTCTGTTAAATTTCCTTTCTCCATGAAGAGAACATTTATTATACAGGGGTCCTGTATATTTTGATAAATTAGGAATATAATTACGAGCGTAATTAAGAATTCCCAAGAATTTATGTAATTCTTTTAGAGTTTCGAGATTATTTTCAGGAAACTCCAGAATCTTTTTAACTATGTGGGGCTGAAGTTTGATAACACCTTTACCAATTTCAACTCCTAAAAATTCTATCCGGGTTACTCCAATCTTCATCTTAGTTTTTTATAAGATTAACCCATGCTGCTGACATAATCTAAAAAATGTCCTTAAATGCTGTAGATGTTCTGTAATATTGTTAGAAAATATTAAGACATCATCAATATAATAGATAATATAATCAGAGTATGATTTAAAAATATTATCCATTTTTCTTTGAAAAATTGCCGGAGCATTCTTCAAACCAAAGGGCATGACTAACCACTCAAAATGGCCTTGAGGGGTTATAATTGATGTCCAAGGTATGCTAGATTCTTCCATAGCTACTTGGTGAAAGCCTGATTTTAAATCAAACTTACTGTAAACTGTTTTATCTTTTATTATGCTAGATTCTTCCATGAATGCCGCTGTTCTATGTCGGGATTTTGATTCCCTAATAACTCCTAAATCCAATAGCTGTTTAATATGATTTTTATATTCATCATATTGTTCTGGGGTTGGGATTATAGGTTTATCCTGTATGGTTAAATCAGGGTTTATTATGTCAAGTTGACATAAAATCTGATTTTTGTTCCAATGCTTTAGGGGTTCATTCCCTATAAAATAGGTTTTTTCCATATCATTTAATATTGGAATTATCTGTTTTTCAAAATCTGTCATTTTTCCTAAATCATAGAAACATAAATTTTCATTTTCTATTTCTTTATGAAAAATGTTTTCTGTTTCCTCAATCACCATGCAAGATTGGCTAGAGGTTGTTTGAACAGAGTCTAGATTTTTATAGAACCTAACTCTTCCTTCTTCAATCTGTATTCCTCCTTTAAAGGAATAAATAAATGACATTCCTATTATAAGAGATTTCTCTCCTAATGGGATGACATATGTATAAGGCATTGAGTACGTTAATTCATTGAATTTTATAAAACACCGAGTTGCTCCTGTGTCAGATTTAAAATCAGGCTTTTACCAAGTAGCTATGGAAGAATCTAGCATACCTTGGACAACAATTATAACCCCTCAAGGCCATTTTGAGTGGTTAGTCATGCCCTTTGGTTTGAAGAATGCTCCGGCAATTTTTCAAAGAAAAATGGATAATATTTTTAAATCATACTCTGATTATATTATCTGTTATATTGACGATGTCTTAATATTTTCTGACAATATTACAGAACATCTACAGCATTTAAGGACATTCTTTAGATTATGTCAGCAGCATGGGTTAATCTTATAAAAAACTAAGATGAAGATTGGAGTAACCCGGATAGAATTTTTAGGAGTTGAAATTGGTAAAGGTGTTATCAAACTTCAGCCCCACATAGTTAAAAATATTATGGAGTTTCCTGAAAATAATCTCGAAACTCTAAAAGAATTACAGAAATTCTTGGGAATTCTTAATTACGCTCGTAATTATATTCCTAATTTATCAAAATATACAGGACCCCTGTATAATAAATGTTCTCTTCATGGAGAAAGGAAATTTAACAGACATGACTGGAATTTAGTCAGACAAATTAAGGACGTAGTTTCAAAATTACCTAATTTAGAACTACCCCCCAAAAACAGCTACATAATCCTAGAAACTGATGGCAGTTTACAAGGATGGGGAGCGGTGTTAAAATGGAAACCAAAACCATAGAAACAAAAGTTGATTTCCTTATTCAGGAATCCAGCAACAATTATTTCAACAAACTTCCAACCAAGGAAGACGTTGAACAGCTACTTCTAAGGATCGACCATTTGACTCTAAGTCCCAAGAAAAAATAGCTAGGTATACCTCAGGAGTATACAAAACAGCAATCTCAACCATAGATGCAGAAATAATGGCCTCTATTTATGCATTCGAGAAATTTAGAATATTTTTGTTAGATAAAAAGGAATTTACTTTAAGAACTGATTGCCAAGCAATTACCTCTTTTTATAATTCAATGTCTAACAACAGATTATCCAAGAATCGTTGGGTAAATTTTATTGATTCTATTTGCAGGACAGGAGTAACTGTTAAAATAGAACACATAGATGGAAAGTCCAATCACTTAGCTGATAAGCTTTCAAGAATTATCTCTACTAACTCATGTTTTCATACAGATTAGTTCAAAGAGAGAAAGGGAGATGGAGAAGAACCCTATAAAATTCTCCAAACAGCTAAGGATGGCCTCTCCGCCAAAAGAACTTCCTAAAAAAGGAAAAGAAACAGTTGAAGTTTCACAGCAAAAGAAAAAGGGAAAGGAAAAAATGCCTTCCACAGAAAAGATGCTGATAAAAGGGGATTCATCCTCTAGCACAACAGATACTGATGAGACTCATCAGAAACTTCAATCCAAAGTCTTTAAAAGCTTTGGAGATTTTCAGGTTGAAATTATCAACCAAAATAGTAAGCAACAATTCAAAACGTTGCAAGGACATCCTGTTAATCAGGAACCACAGGTGTTACTAACCGCTTTATGGCGAGCCAACACACTAACATCAAAACTTAATGCTATCAATGCATTAAATTTTTATTTTTCAAAATTATTACCTGAAAAAGAAAAGTTTTCTCACTATCTTTGTTTTAAAGGTGATAAACCCGGAATTTATAACAGCCATGCTTCTTTAATGAAAGGAGTAGGAAAACACAATAAGCCTAGTTTCAAGGGATATTATGACCTGAACTCAGCTTATCGTGATATGATCTCTTTTGCAGAGAATTATGATTTCTATATAGAGGCAGATCATTCATCTAAATCGATTATAGAAAATCAAGCCTTAGAAAAAAGGATAGTCCAACTTCAAAGGATTATCACACAGCAAAAAGACAAGCTTGATAATTCCTTCTTTAATGATCAAGAAAATCACAAACAGCTTACCCAAAAAATAAAATTTTTGGAAAATGAAAACTTGAAAGAACGGATACTGCCTCCAGTACCTTTTCAAGATTTTGCCATTAGAATGGAAAGCCTTTTCTCCTTTAGGAAAAACTTCATGGATTTACTTCCATTAGAATTAAGGAAGAAAATATTACAGCAATCCTTTGATTCATTTTATAATGAATTAATGGAATTACAAATGTTTTTACACCACAAACATGAAGAAAGGGAAGACTGGATCACAACCATTCAGGAGCCAGTATTACTTAACCCTTACAGATCTCTCAATGCCGTGGTAAAATATACCCATGACAAAGAAGAGATAATTTCTCAATTATTCTACTCAGGATTTATTGCAGAAATACAGTATGACTCAAGAAATCTACCCAATTTCTTTGGATCCGAAATTAACTTCTGGCTTTTAAGGATCCATGAAACCTTTCCCAGAAGAACAATCAACCTTATCATAACCTCCACTTGCCCGTCACAAGGTATTAATGGAGAATTCCTCCCTTCCAAACATATATTGGTGGCCAAATTTGATGACCCCATTCACTTGGAAGAACAGAATATTGAAGCCCCAGCCTTCACAGATCTTCAAATGTACCAGCGAGATGAACATCTGCTCCATGTATTTGAAGAGGAAGACACTCATGGACTAAATTTGTTGTCCAAAACTAGTACCATTTCTCTCTGGATGAAGGATGAACATCTCCAGATGGTCCGATCATGCTACAGGGATGACTGCTTCACAGAACGTAACAGTATTGATCTATATCCTAATGGAAGATCAACACAGTAGAAGCCAGCTGGCTTAAAAACGTCAGCTATGACGATTGTAAAATAATACGTCTTTTGGTTGCTTTTACTGTTCATTTTACTTTTGTCGGCCATTTTGTAGGCCACAGACCAACTTTATCGGATTCCTCCATAAAGAAAAATTTGAAATCCCAATTATGTTATGTTTTAAGTCCGAAGTTTCGAATCCGGATTACAATCCACCTTAGCGAAACTTTGAAGTCCGGTGTGAATAAATAGAGTCCCTTGGCAAACGGAAAAAGACACCAAGGTTTGTAAAAAAAAATATATATCAGAACTATCTTTAAATCCTTCTCGGTCCAAAACTTGGTCTCTCTTCCGCATCACTCTGAATACAGGGAATACCTGAAGGAAGGTCTTAGTTCCGGATTACCGGAAAATTCCAGGTATCAATCCTTATTCTGGTATCAGAGCATGTGAAAGCATGTTCTGAACATTTTGTAGATAGCCTATTTATTTCATTTTGCTGGCATATCTGTTTTAAGGTATTGTAAGTAAATACAATCATTGGTCCTATTCCATAGACAACTCTTGGGTTGCTTTGGTTCCATAATTCAAGGATTTTCCCTGTGAATGGCTGTGCTAGTTTTCTAAAGAACTTTTCTCCTATTTCTGGGGAAAGGTAAGTTCTACCAGTTTTAACTGCTAAGGCGTAATACTGATTAGCAAAACTTGTGAAGTTTTTCATATCATGTTTCTAATCTCTCAAGATCTAAGAGTGCCTGGTTTTGCATATTTGCATCCCCTCTATACTCATTATATCCTAAGATCATTTGTCTTATCTGTCCTGTGACGTTTACAGTGTCATCATATATATATATATATATATATATATATTTCTAATATATATATATGGTACATCAATATGTTGTTTCTCCAGATAGATGGGCTTATCAAACTTGATTACCATGATATGCTTGGCTATTTTAAAGTTTGTTTGTGAGAAATTACTTATTCTGCCAGTTAAGGATTTAATAATAAGTAAATTACTTTCTCCTGTTGTCATCGACTCATAACCTTTGGTGTTAATGCCGATTTGATATGATTACAAAAATCATTAACTGTAAGCTGAAAGTTTTCAGGAATAAAATAGATTAATTCATGATTTTTACATAAATCAATTTCCGTTTGTCCTATAGCAGCTTTCTGTAAATCACTCCACCTAGTATCAACTAGTGTGATTAATGCTTTAGTCTTTTTTACTATATGGGGCTGAAGTTTGATAAGTCCAGCATTAGAAACATCTTCAAACATATGAAGCTGTTCTTCATCAGGCTGATATAACTAATTGACTCCTCTGATGACACTGTCAATGTCACAGGACAGATTAGGCAAATGATTCTAGGCTATAATGAATATAGAGGAGATGTAAACATGCAAAATCAAGCTCTCCTAGATTGACGTATAACATCTTCTCTATTATGACTAATGAGTTTTGTCCAACTAGTTGATGCTTCTTTATCATGCATCATTTCTTCAGGGAATTCCTGAAATTCTCTATCTGGAGAACAGGATCCTTATCCTTCCAGACGTAGATTTTTCCTGGGATTTTTCTAATGGTATTTTCCTCAGGTTTAATCTTTAGATTAGCTAGATTTGAACCAATATCTTTCAGTTCTTCTGTTAGATCTTTGGGTTTATTTTTTAACAGAAGATTTTCTAATACAGGAATCTACAAGCAGTAACCTCAACAAAGTCCCGACTAAGGAGGACGTTGAACAGTTACTTCTTAGGATTGATCAGGAACCTAAAAAAATTGAACAAGAAACAGTGCAATTAGCTAAATCCTTAGAATTTCAAGTTAAAGATTTGGAAAAGTTAATTCATAGTGTAGATAAAAAGCTTTCTGGCTTTTTATTATGAGTGAATCCGTCTCTAATAAAGATTATCAATCAGCTTTAGACAGATCTGCTAATAGTTTTGCACCTGCTATAGGATTAACTGATCTTACAAATGCTTCTACAGTTATTAAGCAGAATAATACTATAATTGAACTTCTAGTTGGCATCATTCTGAAATTAGATCTTCTGTTAAAAAATAAACCCAAAGATCTAATAGAAGAACTGAAAGATATTAGTTCAAATCTAGCTAATCTAAAGATTAAACCTGAGGAAAATACCATTAGAAAAACCCCAGGAAAAATCTACGTCTGGAAGGATAAGGATCCTGTTCTCCAGATAGAGAATTTCAGGAATTCCCTGAAGAAATGATGCATGATAAAGAAGCATCAACTAGTGGGACAAAACCCATTAGTCATAATAGAGAGGATGTTATACGTCCTTACGCTATCTTAGGCAACTTACTGAGATGGGTAAAAAGCTTAAAATACAAACTGTTGAAGAATTAGTTGATCCACAACAAATTGTTCAACATGCTAGTAACAAGAGAGTTAATCTCTTAAAACCAGAATCTCTTTATTCCCATGGAATGTTTGAGACCAAGCAGAAAGTTTATCAACACTATAGTGAACAATCTTTGTTCTGTGTTGATAATAATCAAAAAATGTTTAATTTTGTGGATGAAGTTTCACAATCTAAACTAAAGAAAACTGGTTACAAAACCATACATTTAGGAGCAATCCTAATTGGAGTTTTTGGACTCCACAGACAGTACTCTGGCACTAAAGCATTAATCACACTAGTTGATACTAGGTGGAGTGATTTACAGAAAGTTGTTATAGGACAAATGGAAATTGATTTATGTAAAAATCATGAATTAATCTATTTTATTCTTGAAAACTTTCAGCTTACAGTTAATGATTTTTGTAATCATATCATAATCGGCATTAACACCAAAGGTTATGAGTCGATGACAACAGGAGAAAGTAATTTACTTATTATTAAATCCTTAACTGGTAGAATAAGTAATTTCTCACAAAAAACTTCAAAATAGCCCCTGAAACTATAGGACAGTTTCTAGGTTCCCAAGGAATTAAAGCCTTAAAAGGAAAGGCTTATGACCCAACAGATTTGAATGGAGAAATATGGGAATTCTCCTTACCAGCAGAGACACTTGCTCAAGTACCTCGTAAATCTATATCTTGGACTACCAATGGTAGTTTAGCTACAAGGTTTTATGATTATGTAGCTCGGGAAAATATTCCTGAACAAGCCGATGATTCAGCTGATGAACCTGAAGCTGAAGCACAACTCTATATTATCACGGATGTTGATAATAATGAGGATATAGATCCTCATATAGAGTTCCTTACAGAAAATGGGTATGAGTTATGGTCCCCTGAACCATGTAAATCTTTTGAAAACCCTTTTGCATCAGAGTATTCACAACAAAGTGTGGTGGGTGCTCAGTCTCTTTCTTTCTCTTTTTGGAATTTGGAAGATGATGAAAATGACTTAGGATATCCTAGAAGACAAACCCAAACTTTTCTTCAGGAAACCCTCCTTATGTCAACAGGTAGCAATACTGGCCCAAACAATTTCCCAGGAGAAACCTCTATCTCTGGAAATCCAACCTTTGGCCCAGCAACAAATACACCTTTGGTTGTACCACCAATTAGTACTTGGCAACCAAACAGAATTGTAGGAAGACAGCCAGATCTTTCTACTAAAACCTTACCCTCTGCTAACACTTCACAAGGAAGTATCTTTCTACTCAAACCTTACCCTCTGCTAACACTTCACAAGGAAGTATGTTAGTATTAGGAAATAATATAGCAAAGTGGGAACATATCCTACATCTCTGGGAATCCAATACAATTACCCATTGTGCTTCTAAGGTTTTCCCTGATAGAATCTCTAAAGTTCTCTATATAGAGAATCTTTTAGAAACTACTCATAAATTGATGTTTCAATCATGGAGAACTGCTTATCCTTAGGAGTATCAAAGACTGATTGACTCCTCTGTTGACACTGTCAATGTCACAGGACAGATTAGGCAAATGATTCTAGGCTATAATGAATATAGAGGAGATGTAAACATGCAAAATCAAGCTCTTCTAGATTTAGAAAGACTAGAAATCCATGATATGCAAGACTTTACAAGTTTTGCAACACAATATCAAGCCTTAGCAGCTAAAACAGGAAGAGCCTATCTATCCCTAGAAATAGGTGAGAAGTTTTTCAGAAAACTACCTCCTCCATTCTCAACAAAAATGCTTGAGTTATGGAATCAGAATAATCCTGGAGTAGGATTTGGAATAGGGCCAATGATTGTATTTACCTACAATACCCTAAAACAACTTTGCCAGCAAAATGAAATTGCTAGGATGGCAAAAGATTTTGCTTTTTGCAAAACCATAGATATCCCCGGAGCTTATTCTAGTAAAAAAACTAGGAAACCTCTTAGGCGATCTACTACTTACAGAGGAAAATATCCTCACATTAATAATCTTAAGAAGGTTAGACCCTCTAAACCAGGCTTAACAAAGTGTAGATGCTTCATCTGTGGTGAAGTAGGTCATTTTGCTCGAAATTGCAAAAATGATAAGGTAAATAAAGAAAGAATTAATATTTACCAAGACCTGGAATTTCCAGATGATTTAGATATTGTCTCTGTTGAAGAAAACGAAGACATGGACAACGATATTTTGTCCTTTGAAGATGAGGATGAAATCAAAGAAAAGGATTTCCTTTTCATGATGATGTCTTGGAAACCACACCGAGATTTATGGGAACAAAACCAAAAAACTTGTTCTCATAATTGGGAATTCTATCAAGAAATCCCTATAAATTATAGAAAATGTCTTGAGTGTCATTTCTTGATATCAAAAGACAGAATAGCCCATTGTCAAATATGCAAAGCAACCCTTTGTATAGATGATATTAAAGCAAGAGGAATTAAACCTCCTCAACAGAAAATTGAAAAATCTAAAGGTTTTGTCATAACTGAATTAACTAATTTGGTAGACAAACTTTACAAGGAAAATCAGGATCTAAGGGATCAAAACAACTATCTGAGACTGGAGATAGATAGACTAAAACTTGACCCAAAATCAAAAGGAATCCTCATCATTGAGGAAGGAACTTCTGAATATTTGGAAGAATGTAATGAGGAAATTGAGTGCAACGCAGAAAGATTTGCGGCTAAACTCAATAACTTGCTCAATATCATTGTTACCATAACTATTGATAATGAAGTCAGAACTGTTAATGCAATTCTTGACACAGGAGCAACTCAGTGTTTTATATCACCAACAGTTTTCCCTAGTAATCTTTGGGATAAACTTGATCCTCCTATCAGTATAGCAGGATTAGGTGGGGTTCAACAATCTCATTATAGAATCAAGAAGGCCAGTATTAAGTTTAATGAATTAACTTATTCCATGCCTTATACATATGTTTTACCTATAGGAGACAAATCCCTCATTATAGGTATGTCATTCATATATTCCTTCAAAGGAGGAATACAGATAGAAGCAGAAAAGGTCAGATTCTATAAAAACCTTGACATTGCTCAAACATCTTCTTCCCAATCTTGCATGATTAGTGAGGAAATAGAAAACCTTTTTCATGAAGAAATAAAAACCGATAATTTGTTTCTATGATTTAGGAAAATTAACAGACTTTGAACAACAGATAATTCCTATTTTGAATAATATGGAAAAAACTTGTTTTATAGGAACAGATCCTATTAAACATTGGAGTAAAAATCAGATTTTATGTAAATTAGACATAATAAACCCTGATTTAACAATCCAAGATAAGCCTATAATTCCTACTCCTGAACAACATGAGGAATATAAAAAACATATTACTCAGTTATTGGAACTAGGAGTTATTAGAGAATCAAATTCTCGACACAGAACTGCTGGTTTTATTGTTCATTCAGGAACTGAAGTGATCAATGGAGTAGAAAGAAGGGGCAAATCTCGAATGGTTTATAACTATAAGAGATTAAATGATAATACCCATAAAGATCAATATACCCTTCCAGGAATAGATTATCTTTTATTAAAAATAAAGGATAAGTCAATTTACAGCAAGTTTGATTTAAAATCAGTCTTTCTTTATTTACCTTATCATTTTTGCAATTTCGAGCAAAATGACCTACTTCACCACAGATGAAGCATTTACACTTTGTTAAGCCTCGGCCAGACCTGTCGGCCATCAGCTTTATTCGGATACTTTTGTTAAGTTTTGAAATCCGAATAATTATTTAGTGGTTGAAATCCGAGTGGTACCTGGAACATTTTAGACGTGACTTTCACGACCTTCCTTTAGGCACACCTTGTATTCAGAGATCACGAACAAATAAAATGCGGAAGTGTTTTAAAAGGTCCAAGAATTTAGAAGGATTTTTCTAAAAGCTCAGTTTATTACTGGTAGTTGCATAAAACCATGGTGTCTTTCTCCGTTGGCCTTGGCATTCTATTTATACAAGGCGGATTTTAAAATCACGCTAAACAAAATTGAATTCCGGATTCGAAAACTCGGATTTCAACCACTAAATAATTATTCGGATTTCAAAACTTAACAAAAGTATCCGAATAAAGCTGATGGCTGACAAAGTAAAAGAGAAACAGTAAAAGCATATATGATAATTTTACATAATCGTCATAGCTGACGCTTCTTGCAGTCTTCTAGAAGAGGGCTGACTTTTACTGTGTTAATCTTCCATCTGGATTTAGATCAGTACTGTTTCGTTCAGTAAACATCTCTTCTCTGTAATAGCTTCTAACCAGTTTTTCCGGTTTATCTTCTATCCAGAGAGATATAGTACTTGTCTTGGTTAACAAGACTAGATCAGCATTAGAAACATCTTCTTCAAACATATGAAGCTGTTCTTCATCAGGCTGATATAACTGAAGGTCTGTGAGTAATGGTACATCAATATGTTGTTTCTCCAAATAGATGAGCTCATCAAACTTGATTACCATGATATGCTTGGAGGGAACAAATTCACCATAAATTCCTTGCGAAGGACATGTTGAAGTAACATGTAAATTTACTTTTCTGTGAGGAAAAGTTTCCATCGTTCTTAAAAGCCAAAAATTAACTTCTGGACCAAAGATACTGGGAAGAGTTCTTCGATCATAATGTATTTCTGCAACAAATCCTGAATAGAAAAGTTGAGAAATAATTTCTTCTCTTTCATAACTGTATTTAATAACAACATTCAAAAGCCTGTAAGGATTAATCAACACTTGTTCTTGAATTGTGGTGATTCAATCCTCTTGTTCTTCATGTTTTTGTAACAAAAGCATTTGTAATTCCATCAACTCATTATAAAATGAATCAAAGGATTGTTGTTGGATCCTTTCCTTTATTACTTCCGGAAGTTGATTCAGAAAGTTATACCTAAAGGAAAAAAGGCTTTCCATTCTAATGGCAAAATTTTGAAATGGAACTGGAGGCAGTATCCTATTTTTCAAGTTTTTATTTTCTGTTTCCAAAAATTTTATTTTCTGGATAAGCTCTTTGTGATTTGCTTGATAATTAAAGAAGGAGTTATCAAGCTTATCTTTTTGCTGGGTGATAATCCTTTCAAGTTGGACTATCTTTTTTTCTAAATTGTTAACTTCTATAATTGATTCGGATGAATGATCCTTTTCTATATAGAAATTACAATGCTCCAGAAAGGAGGTTAAATCACGATAAGCTGAGTTAAGATCATAATAACCTTTAAAACTTGGCTTATTGTGTTTTCCTAATGCTTTCATTAAAGAAGCATAATTGCTGTAAATACCAGGTTTTTCTCCAATAAAACAGACATAATGAGAAAATTTTTCCTTCTGCCTTCCTGGTATAGGTTTTGCAAAATAAACATTCAATGCATTGAGTGCATTATGTTTTGCTGCTGGTGTGTTGGCTCGCCATAAAGCGGTTAGTAACACCTGTTGGTCCTGATTAACAGGAAGTTTTTGCAACGTTCTGAATTGTTGCTTGTGATCCTGATTAAGGATTTCAATCTGATAATTTCCAAAGCTTTTAAAAGCCTTAGACTTTAATTTTTGGGAAGATCCAGAATCTGTTGTGCTTGAGGAGGATTCTCCACTATTCAGCATCTTTTTGTTATTAGGAAAGACCAATTCTTTATTCTTTCCTTTACTATTTCTTTCAGAATAATTCTGTGAAACTTCCACTGTTTCTTTGTCCTTTACGGAAATTCTTCTTGGCGGAGAAGCCATTCGAAGCTGTTTGGAGAATTTTACAGGGTTCTTCTCCATTTCCCTATTTCTTTTTGGACTAATCTGCATAGAAGATGGAGTTAGTCAAAATAATTCTTGAAAGTCGATCTGCAAGTTGATTAGACTTTCCTGTAATATGTTCTATTTTCACAGTTACTCCAGTCCTGCAAATAGAATCTATAAATTTTACCCAGCGTTGCTTGGATAATCTGTTGTTAGACACAGAATTATAAAAAGAGACAATTGCATGACAATCAGTTCTTAAAGTAAATTCCTTTTTGTCTATCAGAAATATTCTAAATTTCTCAAATGCAAAAATACATGCCATTATTTCTGCATCTATTGTGGAGATAGCTGTTTTGTATACACCAGAAGTATACCTTGCTACTTTTTCCAAAGATTGTGAATCAAATGGTTTGGGTTTCTATTTTAACACTGCTCCCCATCCTTGCAGACTTCCGTCTGTTTCAAGAATAATATAGCTATTTTGAGGTGGTAGTTCCAAATCTGGTAATTTTGAAACATTCACTTTAATTTGTTTGATTAAATTCCAATCATGACGATTGAACTTTCTTTCACCATGAAGAGAACACTTGTTATATAGGGATCCTGTATATTTAGACAAATTAGGAATATAATTACGTGCATAATTAAGTATTCCTAAGAGTCTCTGTAATTCTTTTAGGGTTTCAAGACCAGTTTCAGGAAACTCTAAAATCTTTTTTACTATATGGGGCTGAAGTTTGATAAGTCCTTTACCTATTTCAACTCCAAGAAATTCAATTCTTGTGACACCTATTTTCATTTTTGTCTTAGATAGGATTAACCCATTTTGTTGACATAATTTAAAAAAGGTTCTCAAGTGCTGCAGATGTTCTGTAATATTTTCTGAAAATATCAAAACATCATCAATATAACAGATAATATAATCAGAGTATTTATTAAAAATATTATCCATTTTTCTTTGAAAAATAGCAGGGGCATTTTTCAACCCAAAGGGCATCACTAACCATTCAAAATGTCCTTGTGGAGTAATAATGGCTGTCCATGGTATTGAAGATTCTTCCATGGCAGCTTGGTGAAAGCCTGATTTTAAATCAAACTTGCTGTAAAATGACTTATCCTTTATTTTTAATAAAAGATAATCTATTCCTGGAAGGGTATATTGATCTTTATGGGTATTATCATTTAATCTCTTATAGTTATAAACCATTCGAGATTTGCCCCTTCTTTCTACTCCATTGATCACTTCAGTTCCTGAATGAACAATAAAAGCAGCAGTTCTGTGTCGAAAATTTGATTCTCTAATAACTCCTAGTTCCAATAACTGAGTAATATGTTTTTTATATTCCTCAATGTGTTCAGGAGTAGGAATTATAGGCTTATCTTGGATTGTTAAATCAAGGTTTATTATGTCTAATTTACATAAAATCTGATTTTTACTCCATTGTTTAATAGGATCTGTTCCTATAAAAAAAGTTTTTTTTTCCATATTATTCAAAATAGGAATTATCTGTTGTTCAAAGTCTGTTAATTTTCCTAAATCATAGAAACAAAAATTATCGGTTTTTATTTCTTCATGAAAAAGGTTTTCTATTTCCTCATTAATCATGCAAGATTGGGAAGAAGATGTTTGAGCAATGTCAAGGCTTTTATAGAATCTGACCTTTCCTGCTTCTATCTGTATTCCTCCTTTGAAGGAATATATGAATGACATACCTATAATGAGGGATTTGTCTCCTATAGGTAAAACATATGTATAAGGCATGGAATAAGTTAATTCATTAAACTTAATACTGGCCTTCTTGATTCTATAATGAGATTGTTGAACCCCACCTAATCCTGCTATACTGATAGGAGGATCAAGTTTTTCCCAAAGATTACTAGGGAAAACTGTTGGTGATATAAAACACCGAGTTGCTCCTGTGTCAAGAATTGCATTAACAGTTCTGACTTCATTATCAATAGTTATAGTAACAATGATATTGAGCAAGTTATTGAGTTTAGCCGCAAATCTTTCTGCGTTGCACTCAATTTCCTCATTACATTCTTCCAAATGTTCAGAAGTTTCTTCCTCAATGATGAGGATTCCTTTTGATTTTGGGTCAAGTTTTAGTCTATCTATCTCCCGTCTCATATAGTTGTTTTGATCTCTTAGATCCTGATTTTCCTTGAAAAGTTTGTCTACTAAATTAGTTAATTCAGTTATGACAAAACCTTTAGATTTTTCAATTTTATGTTGAGGAGGTTCAATTCATCTTGCTTTAATATCATCTATACAAAGGGTTGCTTTGCATATTTGACAATGGGCTATTCTGTCTTTTGATATCAAGAAATGACACTCAAGACATTTTCTATAATTTATAGGGATTTCTTGATAGAATTCCCAATTATGAGAACAAGTTTTTTGGTTTTGTTCCCACAAATCTCTCTGTGGTTTCCAAGTCATGATCATGAAAAGGAAATCCTTTTCTTTGATTTCATCCTCATCTTCAAAGGACAAAATATCGCTGTCCATGTCTTAGTTTTCTTCAACAGAGACAATATCTAAATCATCTGGAAATTCCAGGTCTTGGTAAATATTAAGTCTTTCTTTATTTACCTTATCATTTTTGCAATTTCGAGCAAAATGACCTACTTCACCACTGATGAAGCATTTACACTTTGTTAAGCTTGGTTTAGAGGGTCTAACCTTCTTAACATTATTACTGTGAGGATATTTTCCTCTGTAAGTAGTAGATCGCCTAAGAGGTTTCCTAGTTTTTTTACTAGAATAAGCTCCGGGGATATCTATGGTTTTGCAAAAAGCAAAATCTTTTGCCATCCTAGCAATTTCATTTTGCTGGCAAAGTTGTTTTAGGGTATTGTAGGTAAATACAATCATTGGCCATATTCCAAATCCTACTCCAGGATTATTCTGATTCCATAACTCAAGCATTTTTGCTGAGAATGGAGGAGGTAGTTTTCTGAAAAACTTCTCTCCTATTTCTATGGATAGATAGGCTCTTCTTGTTTTAGCTGCTAGGGCTTGATATTGTGTTGCAAAACTTGTAAAGTCTCGCATATCATGGATTTCTAGTCTTTCTAAATCTAGAAGAGCTTGATTTTGCATGTTTACATCTCCTCTATATTCATTATAGCCTAAAATCATTTGCCTAATCTGTCCTGTGACATTGACAGTGTCATCAGAGGAGTCAATCAGTCTTTGATACTCATGAGGATAAGCAGTTCTCCATGATTGAAACATCACTTTACGAGTAGTTTCTAAAAGATTCTCTATATAGAGAACTTTAGAGATTCTATCAGGGAAAACCTTAGAAGCACAATGGGTAATTGTATTGGATTCCCAGAGATGTAGGATATCTTCCCACTTTTCTCTATTCTTTCCTCATGCTAACATACTTCCTTGTGCAGTGTTAGCAGGGTAAGGTTTGAGTAGAAAGATCTGGCTGTCTTCCTACAATTCTGTTGGTTGCCAAGTACTAATTGGTGGTACAACCAAAGGTGTATTTGTTGCTGGGCCAAAGGTTGGATTTTCAGAGATAGACGTTTCTCCTAGGAAATTGTTTGGGCCAGTATTGCTACCTGTTGACATAAGGAGGGTTTCCTGAAGAAAAGTTTGGGTTTGTCTTCTAGGATATTCTAAGTCATTTTCATCATCTTCCAAATTCCAAAAAGAAGAGAAAAGAAGACTGAGCATCCACCACGCTTTGTTGTGAATACTCTGATGCAAAAGGGTTTTCAAAAGATTTACATGGTTCAGGGGACCATAACTCATACCCATTTTCTGTAAGGAACTTATATGAGGATCTATATCCTCATTATTATCAACATCCGTGATAATATAGAGTTGTGCTTCAGCTTCAGGTTCATCAACTGAATCATCGGCTTGTTCAGGAATATTTTCCCGAGCGACATAATCATAAAACCTTGTAGCTAAACTACCATTGGTAGTCCAAGATATAGATTTACGAGGTACTTGAGCAAGTGCCTCTGCTGGTAAAGGAGAATTCCCATATTTCTCCATTCAAATCTGTTGGGTCATAAGTCTTTCCTTTTAAGGCTTTAATTCCTTGGGAACCTAGAAACTGTCCTATAGTTTCAGGGGCTATTTTAAAGTTTTTTGTGAGAAATTACTTATTCTGCCAGTTAAGGATTTAATAATAAGTAAATTACTTTCTCCTGTTGTCATCGACTCATAACCTTTGGTGTTGATGCCGATTTTGATATGATTACAAAAACCATTAACTGTAAGCTGAAAGTTTTCAGGAATAAAATAGATTAATTCATGATTTTTACATAAATCAATTTCCATTTGTCCTATAACAGCTTTCTTATAAATCACTCCACCTAGTATCAACTAGTGTGATTAATGCTTTAGTACCAGAGTACTGTCTGTGGAGTCAAAAAACTCCAATTAGGATTGCTCCTAAATGTATGGTTTTGTAACCAGTTTTCTTTAGTTTAGATTGTGAAACTTCATCCACAAAATTAAACATTTTTTGATTATCATCAACACAGAACAAAGATTGTTCACTATAGTGTTGATAAACTTTCTGCTTGGTCTCAAACATTCCATGGGAATAAAGAGATTCTGGTTTTAAGAGATTAACTCTCTTGTTACTAGCATGTTGAACAATTTGTTATGGATCAACTAATTCTTCAAAAGTTTGTATTTTAAGCTTTTTACCCATGTCAGTAGGCACGTATAACATCCTCTCTATTAAGCAATACATGTAATCCTAACCAAGTAGATCAACATAACAA
>JAVKPL010008633.1:0-33719 GCA_032173675.1 Gastrolobium villosum | reverse complement strand
CGCTTTATTGAAGAAATAGTCTTTAAAACATCAAAGGAGGTACTTTGCGAAAAGATTTTGTTAAACTCAATTCACCCCCTCTCTTGAGTATTGAAGCTACCTGTCCAACAAGTGGTATCAGAGCTTGAACTCTTGTGTAAAGAGCTTAACCGATTCAAGAGAAGGGATGGCTTCTTTAAACCATGATATGCCCCTTGAGGAATCTTCTAGTACTAGACCTCCATTTTTCAATGGCGTCAATTATTCTTATTGGAAGAGTCGAATGAAAATATTTCTTCAATCTAATGATTTAAGAGTATGGAGTATAGTTGAAAAAGGGTATACACTACCTACTAAGAAAAATGAGAAAAATGAAGATGTTCCTAAAGATATAGATGATTATAATGATGATGAAATTAAGAAAGGAAATTGGAATGCTAGAGCACAAAATTTGATCACAAATGCCTTAGGTCGTGATGAATACTTTCGTGTCTCTAACTGTAAGAATGCTAAGGAAATGTGGGATATTCTTCAAATAACCCATGAAGGAACTAGTGATGTTAAATTCACAAAATTAAACGCACTCACTAGAGAATTTGAAATGTTTGAGATTCATGAAAATGAAAGCATTCAAAGTATGCAAAGAAGGTTCACACACCTTATCACTCATTTAAATGCTTTAGATAAATCTTTTACTAACCTTGAGTTGATTTCAAAGGTAATGAGAAGTGTGCACAACAGAGAATGGCAACCCAAGTTGACGGCCATTACGGAATCAAAAGATCTAAAAACCATGGATCTTGCAACCTTGTTCGGCAAGCTTCAAGAGTATGAAATGGAGCTAACCAGAATAAGCTTAAAGGAACAAGCAGTCAAAAAAAGTAAGGGAATTGCCTTGAAAGCCTCAACACCAAGCAAAGAAAAGGATGAGGAAAAAGAAGATGGCGATTCCGAAAATGGTCTTGATGAAGATGAAATGAGTCTCTTCGTAAAAAAGTATGGAAAATTCTTTAAGAAGAATTTCACAAAGAAATCATCATTTCCTCCTAGAAGAAGATCTAAAGATGAAGGATCTTCCCAACTCACCATCACTTGCTTTGAATGTGGAAAAGTCGGTCACTACAAATCGGATTGTCCAAATGCTCAAAAGAAAGACAAAAACGAAAAGAAGCAAGGCAAAGATAGAAGGAGCTTCAAGAAAGCTTATCTTGCTTGGGATGACGAATCTAGTTCCTCCGATGATGACTCCAAGGAAGAAGCAAACCTATGCTTCATGCAAGATGGAAGGCCATCGGAGAAATCAAGGAAAGAAACCCAACATATATGTCTAATGGCAAATGAGGACAAAAATGAATCCGAAACCGAGGTAAACTCTTCTTGCTCTACTATTTCTCCTTCATATGATGAGTTGTCTGACATGTTTGAAGAAATGCATAATGAAACACTAAAACATGTTAAAAATCTTAGAGCATCAAGAAAAACTATTAGTTGTTTGGAAAAACAAGTTGCATCCTTAGAAAATGAAATTAAAGAATTGAAGGATGAAAATGAAACTCTCAAATTACTTGATGCTAGCATTGGTTGCATCAAATGCCTATCTTCGAATGATCATGCATCTTCATCATCATGTACATCATGTAAAGATCTAAGAAATGAAATTGACGATTTAAATGGAATTCTAAGCAAATTCACATGTGGAAGAGATAACTTAAATGTGTTGCTTGGTAAACAAAGATGCATGTTTAACAAATCCGGTTTAGGCTTTGACACTAGCACACAAGAAAAATCTTATAAAAACTTTTTCATTTCTCCATCCTACATGACAAGTAGCCCATTCATTAAATGCTTTCATTGTGGTGGAAAAGGACATAGTGCCTCCACATGTAAAGTTAGAAGGAATGGTATTATAAGGCAAAAGAAAGTATGGGTTCCTAAGGGAACTAAGCCCAAGACTAACACACAAGGACCCAACATGATGTGGGTACCAAAGATTAAATCTTGACTTTGTGATGTAGGTATGTTTGAAAGCTAAGAGCTCCAAGTGGTACTTGGATAGTG
Source organism: Gastrolobium villosum (assembly GCA_032173675.1). NCBI lineage: Eukaryota > Viridiplantae > Streptophyta > Magnoliopsida > Fabales > Fabaceae > Gastrolobium > Gastrolobium villosum. The sequence goes on along the minus strand of JAVKPL010008633.1, from coordinate 31,682 downwards.
GGTGTTCAAGTCACATGACGGGAGATGTAACTAAATTTCAATCATTCACAAAGAAAGAGCATGGACATGTGTCATATGGTGATAACAACAAAGGAAAGATACTCGGCATTGGAAAAGTTGGTAATTCCTTCTCTATCTCTATAGAAAATGTTTTACTCGTCGAGGGCCTTAGACACAACTTGCTTAGCATTAGTCAATTATGTGATAAAAATTATAGAGTTATTTTTGACTCAACCTCTTGTAAAATCGAAAGTATAATTGATGGGCAAGTTAAGTTTATTGGTCATAGAGTGGATAATATTTATATGATAGACTTAGATGGTATGCCTTCAAATGACGATAAATGTTTGATTAGTAAGGAAGATGACTCTTGGTTATGGCATAGAAGAATAGCACACATTGGCATGGGTCAATTAAGTAAATTGATATCCTTAGACTTAGTAATTGGCTTACCAAAGCTCAAATTTGAAAAAGATAAAGTTTGTGACGCTTGTCAAATGGGAAAACAAGTAAAGGCTTCTTTTAAATCAAAAAATATTGTTTCTACCACAAAGCCTTTACAACTTTTACATATGGATCTTTTTGGACCAACTAGAACTATGAGCTTTGGTGGCAATTACTATGCTTTGGTCATTGTGGACGATTATTCTCGCTATACTTGGACTTTATTTCTTACATATAAAAGCGATGCTTTTAAATCATTCAAGAGACTAGCCAAACTCATTCAAAATGAACAATCTTCAAATATTGTTTCAATTAGAACCGATCACGGTGGAGAATTTGAAAATCAAGATTTCGAACTCTTTTGTGAAGAAAATGGCATTGAACATAATTTTTCCGCTCCTAGGACTCCACAACAAAATGGAGTTGTAGAAAGGAAAAATCGTGTATTAGAAGAACTTGCTAGAACCATGTTAAATGAAAACAATCTTCCAAAATATTTTTGGGCGGAAGCCGTTGGCACCGCATGTTATGTTATGAACCGTGCTTTAATTAGACCTATTTTGAAGAAAACTCCCTATGAACTTTACAGAGGAAGAAAACCCAATATTTCATATTTTCATGTCTTTGGTTGCAAATGTTTTGTTTTAAATAATGGAAAAGAAAACCTTGGCAAATTTGACTCTAAAGCTGATGAAGGCATATTTCTAGGATATTCACTCACAAGTAGAGCTTATAGAATCTATAACAAAAGAACAATGGTCATTGAAGAATCTATTCATGTTGTATTTAATGAAACTAACAATGCCTTGCCTAGAAAGGAAGTTTGTGATGATGATATCATAGGAAGCATGGAAAACATAAACTTGAATGACAAAGAGGAAAATCAAAGGCAAAAAGAAAAGGAAGCAAACGATGAAGAAACACCTAGTCAACAAACCAATGATGGAAACAACCTACCACAAGATTGGAGAGTAGCAAGAGGACACCCCATTGATGTGGTAATTGGTGATATATCAAAAGGGGTAACTACTAGAAACTCAATAAGAAATATTTGTAATCATTTAGCTTTTGTTTCTCAAATTGAACCTAAGACCATAAATGAAGCAATTATTGATGAACATTGGTTCTTGGCAATGCAAGAAGAACTAAATCAATTTGAAAGGAATCAAGTTTGGGAACTTGTGCCAAAACCAAATGATCATCCAATAATTGGAACCAAATGGGTCTTTAGGAACAAGCTTGATGAAAATGGCATAATAACTAGAAACAAAGCTAGACTTGTTGCTAAAGGATATAATCAAGAAGAAGGAATTGATTATGATGAAACTTATGCTCCCGTTGCTAGATTAGAAGCTATTAGATTGTTACTTGCATTTGCATGTATAATGGATTTTAAACTTTTTCAAATGGATGTTAAAAGTGCCTTTTTGAATGGATATATTCAAGAAGAAGTATATGTTGATCAACCTCCCGGTTTTGAAGTTAATGACTTACCTAACCACGTTTTTAAACTTAAAAAAGCTCTATATGGCTTGAAGCAAGCTCCAAGAGCTTGGTATGAAAGATTGAGCAAATTTCTTTTAGAAAAGGATTTTTCAAGAGGAAAAGTGGATACAACTCTCTTTATAAAGAAGAAAAATAATCATCTATTATTTGCACAAATCTATGTTGATGATATTATATTTGGTGCCACTAATGTTCACCTTTGTGAAGAGTTTGCCAACCTTATGCAAAGTGAATTTGAGATGTCCATGATGGGAGAGCTCAACTTCTTCCTTGGTCTCCAAATAAAGCAACAAAAGGATGGAATATTCATCAACCAAGCTAAATATTGCAAAGAGTTGCTCAAAAAATTTGGAATGGACAACTCCAAAACTATTGATACTCCCATGAGTACATCTTGTTCCTTAGACAAGGATGAAGGAGGTAAATCCGTAGAGATCACTAAATATCGAGGTATGATCGGCTCACTCCTTTACTTAACCGCAAGTAGGCCCGACATCATGTTTTGTGTATGCATGTGTGCTAGATTCCAAGCTAATCCTAAGGAATCACACTTAAGTGCCGTAAAAAGAATTATGAGATATCTTGTGGGCACTTCACAAATGGGATTATGGTACCCTAAGGGTGCATCATGTGAGCTAATAGGCTATTCCGATTCCGACTTTGCGGGATGCAAATTGGATAGGAAGAGCACTAGTGGCACTTGCCACTTTCTTGGTTGCTCTTTAGTATCTTGGCATAGCAAGAAACAAAATAGTGTGGCTTTGTCCACGGCCGAAGCCGAATACGTGGCGGCCGGTAGTTGTTGTGCTCAAATCATTTGGATGAAACAACAACTCAAGGACTTTGGGGTTGAACTTGATCACATCCCTATAAGGTGTGATAACACTAGTGCCATAAACCTCACAAAGAATCCCATCATGCACTCTAGAACTAAACATATTGATATTAGACATCATTTCATAAGAGATCATGTGCAAAGTGGAGATTGCATATTGGAATTTGTGGAATCCTCAAAGCAATTGGCAGACATCTTCACCAAACCACTCCCAAGGGAAGTATTCTATAACTTAAGAAGAGAAATTGGTCTCATTGATCCATCATACATATGACTACTTGCTCAATATCTTTGCTAAATTGATCTCATCTTTATTGATAAAATATATTTATCTCTTTTCCATCATAAAACCCCCCCCTCTGTTTCGCACCCTGTTTCTGCCCAGTACCCTTGGGTAATCGATTACCAGCCCTTTGGTAATCGATTACCAAGAAGGGTAATCGATTACCTTAAAATGGTAATCGATTACCAACAAGGGTAATCGATTACCTTAAATTGGTAATCGATTACCAGTGTGCATTCTGGGTTTATTTTCGCGAAACAGAAACCCCTTTTCCCCAAATCAATAAACCCCCCCCCTGCGCGCGACCCCATCTCCCTCTCTTCCCCCTCCCACCGCGACCCCCCCCCTCCCCCTCCCTCCACAACCGCGAGCACCACCTCCTCCGGCACCTCCACGGTTTGATCTCTCCTCTTCTTTCTCTCTTCCATCCTTGCCATTACTGCTGCACTTTTTTTTATTTTTCTGCATTTTCTTTTTTTTCTGTTATTATGCATCCTTTCCTTGTATTTTTCTGCATTTTTTTTTCTTGTATGTTCCATGCATATCTTCTATTCACCTTTGTCTTTTTTTTCTCTTCTCTGTTTTGTACCCATCGATCCCCATCTTTTATTTTTTTTGTTTTTTTATTTTTTTTTCTCTGCACCCATCGTTCTTTGTATAACACAGTCTTTTTTTTCTCTTAACAATTTTTTTTTCTTTTTTTTTTCAAACATCCAGTGTTCCCTTTTAATTTTTTTTCTCTGCTTCTTTCTTTTCCATTTCTCTGCCCCTATCATTTTTTTTATGAATTGCTCTTTTTATCTTGTTATGTGGTTTTGTTCTTCGAGCACCTCTTTTTATCTTGCGAATTGTTCTTCTGTTATAATTTATAAATGTTCGGAATAAATTGTGCTTTGTAGAAACATGTTCTATCATGCTTTGTAGAAACATGTCATGGTTTTGTTTCTCAATCACATGTTTTTGTTCTGTAAAGAGTTTGCCAAACTTTGTGCTATTCCGAAACTTATGCAATTCAACCTTTTTTTGCGGGAACTCTGTTTATGTGACTTAACCGGTGCAATATTTACTTCACAACTAACTTGGCACACTTTTACTATACAGGATTGTCCACATGGAATCCTCATCTCACCCAATTCGCAAGAGACAACGCGGCTCCTGTCTTTTTGGAAGATATTTCTCTACCGCTGCCAAGTATGCCACCTTCAAGGAACATTATGCCTCTCGTCCGGTGATCGCCTCAAAATGCTTGGACATTAAATTTCTGAGTGACGAAGGTTTTGAAATCTGTGATCTATTAGCTCATGCTGGAGTCCTACAGCTCACTCTGCTAAAAGACCAATACTCCGAAGACATTATTCGAGCCTTCTACTGCACCGTCAGCTTCGTAAATGACACTCTCAAGGCTGATATCAAGGGCAAGACCTTCTCGGTGCCTCCCAGCGAATGGCCCTGCATCTTTGGCTCTGCATACACCGGACACAAATACGGTGTGTATTCATTTCCCCAGTATGACCGGTCTGCCTTCACGCAGTCCATTGTGGAACCCGGCATCATCGTCACACAGTCCAAGTTCAGTGTGTCCATGTTAACTATGGAAAACCGGATTCTACATTATGTGATCACTCACATGCTATCCCCGAGATCCTCTAACTACTCTCGGGTGCTTGATGCTGACATCTTTCTCATGTGGGTGATTCGCTCCAAAATCAGTTTCAACTGGCCTTACTTTATCTGCACACAAATGATTAAAGCCGGAAACTCCTCGGGTGCACTTCCCTACGCTACTGTCATTGTTGAGATTCTGCGTCATCAGCAAATCTTTATGGAAGGTGAGACCCTCTGTGATGCTATCCACAAGCTTGGAATGCATCTGCTGGCCCAAATGCAAATTAAGCAGATCAATGGCATCTGGTGCAAGACGACTGCTCCTCCTGACATTGGAGCTGGTCCTGCTGATATCCATGACGACCCTCCTCATCCGGCCACTGATCCTCCTGCTGATGCTTCTTCCTCCGCGGACCACAGTTTGGGATCCATTCTCACATCTATTCATCGGCTTCAGACCACTATGGAATCTGGCTTCGCCTCTTTGAACTTTAGGCATGCAAATACGGAGCTTCGTCTGAAACGCATAGAGGACCATCTCAGCATTCCTCCTCTTCCTTCTCTACCACCACCGCCTCCACATGACTCTGATGACTTTTAGTCTTTATCAGTTTTTTTTTAGTTTTTATTATGGACTGATCTTATGCTTCTATTTCGTCATGCTTACTTTGAACATTTAGCTTCTGTAGCTCGCTAACTCTCTGAACTGGTTGCCTACACTTTACTTTATTAGGCACACTACTTATGTTTCATTATCTCTTTTGCTTTACCTATCTACATGTTTTCTCCTTATCTACTCATGCTTTTTGATGTTGCCAAAGGGGGAGAAATATGTGACAATTAAAAACAAGGTATAAGCATTTATTAAGTTAAAGAGGGGGAGAATAAAAATCCAACATAAATGACACCTTATATATCAATTATATAGTCAGGGGGAGTGTCAATTCTATAACATGCAATACTAACCTTCTTTTTTAATTTTGAGTTTGTCATCATCAAAAAGGGGGAGATTGTGGAACCAATGCACTCAACGAAAAGAACATAAAGGTTCAACGATTTTGATGATAACAAACAAGCATGGAAAGAAAGTCTCATCGTGCAACTATCAAAAAGGAGTCCAAACAAGATCAAGACACAAGCTTCAAGAGAAGTCTCTAAGTCTAAACTCAAAATAATATATAGGACTTAGGATTATTTGTAAGATGATTCCTTACAAGAACAAAGCTCATAGTATTTTTAAAGTACATGCATTAAATCATCAATCAACATTGAAATACATTTCTAAACATGAAAATATACTTTCAATACTCATAAACTGTTTAAACATGTGTTTGAAACTGTCTTTGAATCAAGAGAAAACCATGTAAGGGCAAAATCCAACCTGCTGACAGGTTGGTAATCGATTACCCAACCTATGGTAATCGATTACCCACTGTACAGAGACAAAAATAACGGCTATAAAACGGCTAGTTTGCGAAAATGGATAAGAAATAAACCTTGGGGGCCCTCTATAAATAGAGGCTACTGTTCCCATTGATGGGACACACCTTTTGATCATTATTGCTCATTAATTCTCATCCTATTTGCTTTATTCTTGTCTTCATATCATAAAATCTCTTTGAGCTTTATTCTTGTAAGAGTGTCATATACCATTATTCTTCAACTTGTATTATCTGTACTTTGAGAGTACTTAGCCATTGTTAAACACCTTCATTTGATTTATTGAGTAGTTAGGGGAGTGAACCCTATACACTTGAAAGGTCACCAAATTCATAAGAAAATTTGGAGTGAAAGGTTGTAAGGCATCAAGAGCCCGAATTCTTGAAAAGGTGTAGTGGTTTGTCAAGCACCCTTAAGCTTGATAGTGAGTGAAAAGAGTTGATCGAGCTGCTTCAGTCTGGACGTAGGTCACAGTGGTGGTGACCGAACCAGGATACATCTAGTTTGCAATTTCTCTAACTCTGATCTCTTTATTTACATATTGAAATTGCCTTTTTAGATTGTCTTTGCATACTAGCTTATTTACTTTGCTGTTCCTTTTCCTTGCTCCTACGCTTAGATTATTTTCTATTAAATCGCTTTATTGAAGAAATAGTCTTTAAAACATCAAAGGAGGTACTTTGCGAAAAGATTTTGTTAAACTCAATTCACCCCCCCTCTTGAGTATTGAAGCTACCTGTCCAACATATAACACGTCCATAAGCTGGTAGATCAGAGAAAAGGGATTTGAAAACTGGTCCTCTTGGTCCAAAAGGTCCACCGGAAAATTTTCCGGTGGCGGCAAGAGGCTAAGAAAGAAGGTTTCTGTTTTAACGGAGATAATTGCGGAAGCAGAGCCTTCAGGATCGAGAGCTCTGATACCAACTTGAAAAAGGTATTTGAAATAATATATTGAATTGTAAATAAAACTGTACAAGAGTACTCTATATATAGAGTACAGAAAGGTCTAATGGGCCAAGCCCAAAAAGAATAAAAGCAAAACCTAGAGAAGTCTATATCCTTCTAGAGGATTCTAAATAATTACAAATAAATAAATAAGAAAAACTAATTTCTAATATTTACAACAAATAAATAAACCTAATATTTACAATAATAATCATTATTTTTTTCTCACTCTCTATCCTAATATGTTTTTCATAATGATTGGTTTATCTATATTAATGGTTGATATCATCTCACACAGCCTCATATCTCACGAAAAGATCCATTTCCATAGTATAGTATATCAATGATAAATGACGCACTATTTTTTATTAAAGACAGTGGGTGATATTATATCACTAAGAGATTTGAACTCATGTATAAAACAGATGAGGTAGAAGATCAGAATCATCATTGTGCATTTAAAAATAATAATTAAAGAACATACTTACTTGTTAGATAATTAAGATAGAATGATGAAACAGACAGATGACAATATCAGAGGAATAAAGTATGCAGAATCAGAGGAATAAATCCGAGCCCACAGGACGTGTCTCCTTAAGACAATTTGCCCCCTTACTGATGCCAAAGATTGATGGACACTTGTCTCCCAGGATAGAACGAACTTCGTCTGAAGAATGGCGGAACTACCAATCAACTGCCCAAACGAACACAACAATATGCAGAGGAAATTACACCGGAATCGGAAAGGAGAATGCAAACCGGAAGAATGAAAAACTCCGGCAGAGTATCAATTCCGAAAAATCTGGATCAATTTTCTGAAGGTATCAGAGTCTATTTATAGACACTGACCAGTCACGATGAACAGTCGCCGGCGGCAAACCGCCGTGTCTGACGGCGGCGAACGGTTGCGACCGGTGACCGTTCCGACGAACAGGTACAACCGGTGACCGGTTCAGCGAGCAGACACAACCGGTGACCGGTTCGCGAAAGGGAAGAACCGGTTCGGTTAAAAACTGCCCAAAAAATCGGCAGGTAGAATGTTTGGGCTCAAAATTTTGGAGGGAAGCAACGGATACAATTTTGGACAAAATATTAAAAAGTTATTTAATAAAAAATTATTTTTATTACACACCTATGAACCGAACCGAACCTGACGGACAGCGACAACGCACCCAAAACTTTTTCCTCCCCCACCACAAAATGTGTAGTGACCCAAAGGGCTAATCTAGGCGAGTGAGGTGGGAGCTTATAAACTCTCTCACTTCCAACTAGTTGTCCAATGTGAGACTTGTTAATACTCACAAACCTCTTCATCTTCCCTTTTCTCTTTTTCTTTATTAACCCACTTCTTATTCATAACCGATGGATCATTGTACATTAATTCCAACACTATTGACAATTAAACTGCGCTATTAAGTGTGTTCTTAATTTGTCATATAAAGCTAGGTTGAAATTTTGTTATAGTAATAAGTTGCTATACATGCAGTAGATCAGACGAGGTCCAATATAAAGATGGAAATTATTGCTTCAAGATGGGATACGGAGCTCTTGATGGTGATAGTTAACTTATTTTGCCTATAGAGAACTGAAAGGACTTATAATGATAGACAGATGGAATAGGCATTTTTGGTTGAGGACAACATTACTGAGATATGGGGTGCCTAAGAGATAGATATTAAATCATTCATACATAAAGTGCCCTCCTTTCCCGCTTTTCTCTATACAAATAAATGAAGGTCCTTGTTTTCTCTTCTCTGAAACTACGTGCATTTCCATTGAAAATTGGAAAATTGATAGTTGCAGGTACGTTTAGGAAATTTTAGGTAGTGTTAAAAAATTTGATATATCAGATTATAAAAATATTTATTGTAATTACACAAGTTTATCAGGAAAAAAATTACTATAAATTATAACACATTTATATAAGTTATTTACTAAATAATGTCACATAAAATTGAAAATTCAAACGAACAATAGCCAATGATTATATATCAAAACCAGTAAGCATTATATTTCTATATAAATTGGTTATATAGAGACCGACAATACTAGATTGATAAAATCTCATAATCTCAACTACTTTCACTCAATCACCTTTAAACTAATAGAAAGATGAATAAAATACGGGGTAAAATTTTTATGGGGTAGGTTATTCTACCTATCATTTTTTCTGTCTATCTTTGCCTACCACCCTCCAACACCGTTAGATCAAAATTTTAATTAACATTTATCTTTCTTTCTCTTTTTGAGATTCTGATCTAGCGATGTTGGAAGATAATAGGCAAAGATAGGCAGAAAAAATGGTAGGTAAAATAACCTATCCCATGTTTTACATCAGTAGACACTAAAGTGGTGTTTCATTGTTTGTTGGTGCCAATGTATCAATGTTGTATAGTTATTTGCGGAAGACACCAAGAAAACCAAGTAGTAAATACAAAGAGAGCTGGTGCCAAGGTACCAGCTGGCAACAAAGCAGCTCCGCCATTGGTTTAGAAATATTTTTCGTCAAAATTTTTTATATTTCATTTAAAATTTTGATGGAAATGCTTTTATTAAAAAATTTGATAGAAATGTTTCCATTGAAACTTTCGATGGAATTTAAATTTCGTTGAAATTTTTGACGGAAATATTTTTTATAAAAATTTGACGGAAATATTTTTCGACAATATTGTTTTCGTCAAAAAAAATTTATGGAAATGAGTTTCGTCAAAATTTTTGTTGGAAATATTTTTCCTTGAGAAGTTTGATGAAAATATTTTCATTGAAAATTTCGAAGAAATTTTGATTCTATCAAGAATTTTGAATGAATTTTTTCTGTGAAAAAATTATATTAGTGATTATGGCCAAATCTTGTTCCGTCTTTAATTTCATCTTTAGTTTCGATGGAAAAAATTTTCGTCTCTATTTTTGAGATGATATGATTTTCGTCATTATTTTCAACGAAATATTTTTCGTCGATAAATTCTGTCGATATTTAAGACTTTTCTAACAATGTCACATTTAAAAATTATTCTTATTTATTTAGTTTTCAGATTTTAATGATAAAGATAAATAGGTAATTTTCAATATTTTTCCTCTCAAATCTCCCAAATTGGGGGAACTTTAATTTTAAGAGTGAAAAGGGTTTTGGAGGATTTTGCAAAATTCCCTAATTTCCTTTCTCACATTTTTTAAACTCACAAATAAAAAAAGAGATTAATATAACCCTCATTTTCCTTTCATTCCCTCCTATAACTAACTCCCAAACAAAACTTAACAAAAACCTTCCAACTTCAACTAATTTCAAAAACCCAATAATTTAATTTGATTATATTTTTCAACAAGTGTCAACTAATTTCCCCTAACAACTAACCAATAATTTTATTTGATTATATATTTTTTATCTCACCTTTTTCCTTCTTTAACAAGTGTCCCAAGAGGGTAGAAATAATGCAATTCAAATCACTATATTCTAAACAAATCCCATTATGCATTGTTCTTTTGCACACAAAAGGACATCAAAGAATGTTATTTCATGTCAAATCATATCACATACATTTCATATTCCTTTTAAGCTGTTAAATAAGAAAACCCCTTCACACAATGGACGGCACATGGGAGCTGGTTTTGTGTACTCGGATCTAAGGAAAATTGGTGGGGCGGAAGTAAGAGAAAAAATTAAGGAGAAAGAAGAGAGAAGAAGAAAAAAAAATTTAATTCATGTGTTAATTTATTAATGGAAAGAACATGATGATCCTCTACCATATTAAAAAATTCCGGCGCATGGAGGCATAGCTATAAAGTAATTGAGAAACTCATGTTTCTTTCTGAATAAAGAAGAAATAAAAAAATAAAAAAATCAGATATGATCGATAGTGGTATGTGGTAGCATATTTCTTCAGAGTTCTCACACGATGTATAGTATGTAGGCTGAAAATTTTGTCAAAACGCATCATGCCCCTAAATCTGAGTTCCACTTTGGTGATGATAATGATAAGGACGTATGTTGACGGTTACGCGATAAACATAATGATGAGTACTACGGGGTTTTAGGGATTGGGTACGTACCTTCACATGCATATTTGTTGTGTTGTGTTATAATGTCATTATATATTGATATTGGGACCCTATTGTACTATATAGGTTATAATATACATGTCTATTTATTTTAAAATAATTTAGAAATTATAAGTTTGTACATATTATTATCGACTTATATAACATTCATATATCTGAAGACTCAATAAAGGGTAACTATATAACAGCAATATAATAGTACATCAGGGACCATAGATCATTAAAGGCCCAGAATTCATATATCCAAGTAAATTTTATAAATAGGAGATAAAACCTACAAGTTTGATCTAATTTCTCTCTTACTATTATGTTATTATTATGCACATATAATATCCCATTGACTAATGTCGTTATCAATTATATACAGTAATCAGCTGTCTCAAACTATTTCAATCATAGAAATCTTAAAAAGAGTATTTATTCTACACACATATTATAATAAGTTGTGAACATGTTGTCACGTATAACAAAACTCAATCCAATAAAAGGGCAAGTTATTGGTTAGTCACTGCCCAAAAACAGACGTGACCCAATTCCATTCTGACCAGTGACCATCCCACTTCCTGCTTGTCCTCAATCATGGGTCCCTTATGGGACTATAATGCACTGGAGGCCGAGCAAAACAGCTATCTCTGCTCAATTACCTAACAAAAAGAGAAAAACTCCTTCAATTATTGGAAACTGTAATTCAAATTGGTTGGACATCTTTCCATGCAACAAAAAGTCTCATGCTCATTTGGGGTATATATTTTCGGCTGCTTATTAGTGATTTATGACCCAATTTACATTAGGTTGAGAGTATGTTTGTCATGTTTTTTTTAAACTAAAAGTTTTTTGAAGCTTAATTAAGTTAAAAAAATCTTAAAAAATAAAGTTCAAAATTATTTGATAATTATATAAAGTTGTTCCTAAGATTTTGAAGGGAGTGAAATGAAATAATTTGTCATTAGAATAAATTATTAGGAAAAAATTTTAAAAATATAAATTTAGAATAAGGATAAAATTAAATATGAGAACTCTATAAAACTGACATACATATTAAAAGAAATTCTCTTGAGAGCTTTAATCTTTTTTTTTTTTCTTCATTATAAAAGGCTGTTTTTAAAAATAAGAACTTTTACAAATTATATTTGGTTAAGCGTATGCTTACAAGGAGAAGTGAATGTAAAAATAAGAGCTCTCAGACAAGCATAGAGTTTGGTCTAGTATATTTAATGAAGTAGAACCGATTGATGCCATGAAATAAACTTGGTTAGAGAGTAGGTCGTAGGCCTATTTTTGCAAATATCATTTTATTTTATTTTAATTAAAATAAAATAAAATAGTTATTTAAATAATTTTAATTAATAATAAAATTATTATTTTATATATATTTTTTTTAATTCTTAGTAGATATTAAAAGGCTTAATAAGCTTAAACACTTCAATAAGCCTAGGTCAGGTCTTTCGATTTCTAAATACGTCATGTTAGGCGTATAATTTAACCTACATCACACCAATAGGTCAGGTTAGTCTCAAAACATTTTTTGTAGATCTATCATATTGAGAACAAAACCTAATCTGAAGCTTATTTTACTGTAAGAAAAATAAATATAAAAACATCAGTTTCGATCGTTGCAGAATATGTAAGGAGAAAATATCGCTCTAGGAATAAGCAGGATAAAAAATGGGCTATAATTAACAACCAAATTTAAGTCTATTTAATTGAGATAAAGGGAGCTAGTGAATCAAACTTTCTCATGGCTATTTAGTTGAAGAAGTGTAGAGAACCATTTTATAAACTTAAAAATTACTAAGAGTGATTTTGATTTATGGGAAAACATTTTCTCATGTTACATGAGAATTCAATTCTCATATTGTGACCCTTCGATTTGCGTGCAAAACTTTTCTTTTCTTTTTTCTTTTTTAATAAATTTGGGACCCACCGCTAGTTGAGTCACAACATGAGAATTGAATTCTCATGTAACATGAGAAAATCAAATCCCTTAATTTATATACATATAATATATAGTACGCATTTCAATACCACTCAACTAGATATTGTGTTCAAGTTTTGAATTTCTTTGGACAGAGAAATATTATTGACACACCAAAATAATAGTAATATGTTTATATAAACTTTATTTTATTTGAAAAATAAAAGGTAAAATGAGTGTGTATTTGAATGGAAATGCATTGTCTGAATCATCATGTCATATGAAATATTTCAGCTATCATTTACAAATTAACGTACGGTAATAACTTTAATGACAAAATTCATAAGAAAAAACTCATGATCAGTTTAGTTGCTGAAAGTTAACCTACGAATAATGTTGTATGTATTTTATCCAAACATATATTGGGCTATCTCTGTTTGTTTGCTCTCATTTTTGCTTGGGCTTTGGATATTTGCTTGGCCCAACTTTTCCCAGCCTGATCCGTTGCTGCAGCCCGCTTGTGTGTGTGTAACCCTCAATTTGGAACGACGTCGTTTCGAAGGAGGTACTGTTATTATACTTAGTGGCTGAGGCAACATCTCATTATGTGCGTTTGTGGCTTTTGGGTTATCTTTCAGACGAAAAGGTTTCTCTCTCACTTCTTCTCGAATGTTCTTGCGAGTTAGGGTTTGTGAGAGGGTGAGGCTTTGTCCAGATCCGGTTTATGGAGTGAGTAAATCGGTTAGCTGTAGTTGAGAATCTTGTTCATCTCAACAAGGTGATTCTGTTGATCGGTGTATATTCTCGGTTGGTGTTTAAACGGAGAAGTGGTTGCTAAATCAGGAGGATCGGTGGAGCTAACGGTGGTTAGCGTGTAGATCTGGTGATAGGAACTGCGTTTCCTATGCTGTCCTGTGAAGTGGTGACATCTTCTTCATCTTTTACTTTCTGTGCATATATTTCATCAGATCTGTAATCTTGATGCATGTTTCAAGATTTCTTTTACTTGTTGATTTTGTTGTTGTATTCGATTTTCAACTTCACATGCTTATTTCCGTTTTGATGTATTTGTATGCAACAACTGTATACCTGTGATTCTTTACTTTCTAAATAAAGTGTGATATCAGAGGGTGTTTAACCCTCTTTAGGCCCCAGGACGTAGGAAACTCACTAATACTGAGTTTCTGAACCTGTAAAATACTCGTGTTATCTTCTTTATGCTTTCTTTGAGTTTTCTTGACTTGCGAATTCTTTTATTATTTGTGAAATACGTTCCCAAAGATTCAACAAGTGGTATCAGGAGCTTAGGTTCCATTTCTCTTCCTGTCTTATCTCTGTGTCTATCTTTCGTTTTCCCCCCTCTTCCATACGGTTTGCTTACTTGGCTGTGGAGGTTCGGCACGATGGGCATCACTAAGCTGGAGGTGGAGAAGTTTGATGGAAGGAGTGATTTCAACATGTGGAAAATTAAAATGAAGGCTGTGTTGGTTCAGCAAAAATGCGAAGATGCTATTGGAGCTGAAAGAGACCTGCCTGAAACCTTGACACCGAAAGAGAGGAAGAACCTTCTATCTTTAGCCCATAGTCTTATAGTTGTTAACATCTCTGATAGTGTACTGCGTAGGGTTAGCAAGATTACTGACCCTCATGAGCTCTGGGTGAAGTTAGAGAGTCTGTATCAAACTAAGTCTGCCCCAATAAAATGTTCTTGAAGGAAAGATTTTTTTCCTTCAAGATGGATCCTAGTAAGTGTCTAGAGGATAACCTAGATGAATTTACTAGGTTGACTCTACAACTTGAGAATGCAGGGGCTGTTGTCTCTGATGAGGATCAAATTCTGATCCTCTTGAATTCTCTTCCAGACTCCTATAGAGGAGTTAAGGATGCTATAAAATACAGTAAGGGGGATATGACCATTGATGAAATAACTCAGGCCTTGAGGGCTAGAGAAGTTGAAATAATTTCTCATAAAAAGCCCACTGCTGAAGGCCTGTATATTAAAGGGAAGGGAAATAAAAAGGGAAAATCAAATAATAAAAGGAAGGGGAACAATAATCCTGTTCCCCAAGGTAACCAAAGTGTCCAGGGAAACCAAGACAAGAGTAAAGGTCAATCACAAGCTAAGCTTGTATGTTGGCATTGTCATAAAGAGGGCCACCTGAAAAGGAATTGCCCTGAAAATCCTAAGAGTGTCCCCAAACAGCAAGGTAAAACTGAGTATGCAAATGTACTCACTGAATTTGACAGTGTGGAAGCACTGGTTTTATCTGATAAAACCTTTGAAACTGAATGGGTGATGGATTCTGGGTGTACATACCATATGACACCCAGAAAGGAGTGGCTTAGTGGGCTGGAGTTCCAAAGGGGTGGCAGAGTCTTAATGGGGAATGACCAAGTGTGTGAAATAAAAGGTATGGGGTCTGTCATGTTCAAAATGAATGATGGCAGTTATAAAATCTTAAAGGAAGTAAGATTTGTTCCCACATTAAGGAGAAACCTTATCTCCTTAGGGATGCTTGACTCTAGTGGCCTTGACTTTAGATGTAAGCAAGGATCACTTGATATAGTCAAGGGATCACAAGTTCTCATGAGAGGAAAACTTGTGAATGGCCTCTATATTTTAGAAGGCCAGGCTGTCACACAAAAGGCTTGTGTGGCAGCTGCTAACACTGATGAATCCATTCTCTGGCATAGGAGACTTGGACACATCAGCAATCAGGGGCTGTCTGAGCTGTATAAGCAAGGTATTATTAGCTCAAAAGGGGGAACCAGTGTGGAATTTTGTGAAAATTGCATTTTGGGAAAAACTCACAAGCTCCCCTTTTCTGCTGCCAATAATACCTCTAAGACAGTGTTGGAATATGTTCACTCAGATCTGTGGGGATCACCAAATATCCCCAGCTCTTTATCTGGATGTCACTATTTTATTTCAATAGTTGACTCATATTCCAGAAGGGTCTGGACTTATTTCCTTAAACATAAGGATCAAGCTTTTGTCAGTTTTAAGGATTGGAAAATCCTAGTTGAAAATAAAACTGGAAAAAGGGTTAAAGTCCTTAGGACTGACAATGGCTTAGAGTTTTGCAACAATCAGTTTTCTGATTTTTGCAAGGAGCATGGGATCCAAAGACATAGGACCTGTGCTGAAACACCCCAGCAAAATGGGGTGGCTGAGAGGATGAATAGGACAATTTTAAATAAGGTAAGGTGCATGCTTGCTGAATCTGGTCTAGGTAAGGTGTTCTGGGCTGAGGCTGTTGCTACAGCCACCTATGTAATAAATAGGTGTCCCTCCTCCACCATAGACTTTAAGACCCCAATGGAACTTTGGTCAAATAAGCCACCCAACTTAAGTCACCTAAAACCTTTTGGGTGTCTTGCCTATATGCACATTAGGCAAGATAAATTGAGTCCTAGAGCCTTAAAGTCTGTTTTTATAGGCTATCCCCTTGGTGTAAAAGGTTACAAGCTTTGGCTTGTAGCTGAAAGAAAGTGTGTTGTTAGTAGAGATGTCATTTTCAAAGAAAATACTTTCTACAAAGACATTGTGAGTGAGTCCAGTTCTTCTCAACCACCTGGAACCTTGCATCTTGAGGTGGAGCAAGCTGCCATACCTGGGCAGCATGCTAATGATGAAGAACTGAGGGAACAGCCTGCTGTTCCTAATCAACCAGAGCTTGAAACTGGTCCACTTGATGATGGTGGGCAGGTTGAAGAGGATAATGGTGATCTTGATAACTACTTGCTGTCACGAGACAGAGTTAGGAGGAATATAAGACCTCCTAGCAGGTTTGCACATGCTGATGTGGTAGCATATGCCTTACAAGTTGGGGATGTGCTTGAGTTGGATGAACCTGCTACATTTAAAGAGGCTATGAGAGTGGAATCCAAGGATAGCTGGCTGAAGGCTATGGATGATGAGATGGACTCTTTAAAGAGAAATAACACCTGGGTTCTGGTGGAGAGACCAAAGAAAAAGAGAGTAATTGGTTGCAAGTGGATTTATAAAAGGAAACCTGAGATACCTGGAGTGGAACCAGCTAGGTTCAAGGCTCGGGTAGTGGCAAAAGGGTACTCCCAGGTTGAAGGTATAGACTACAATGAGATTTTCTCACCTGTAGTCAAACATGTATCAATAAGGTTGATGCTATCTGTTGTTGCTACCTATGACTTAGAACTGGAGCAGCTTGATGTCAAGACTGCCTTCCTCCATGGCAACATTGATGAGCAAATCTATATGGAACAGCCTGAAGGCTTTGTAAAGAGAACAGAAAACTTGGTGTGCCTGCTTAAGAGATCATTATATGGTCTAAAACAGGCACCCAGACAATGGTATAAACGTTTTGATGATTTTGTTTTATCAAAAGGCTTTGTTAGAAGTAACTTTGATCATTGTGTCTATTTTAAAAAACTGCATGATGACTGTTACATTTATTTGTTGATATATGTGGATGATATGCTGATTGCATCTAAAAATTTAAGTGAAATAAATTCTGTTAAGAATATGCTTAAAAAGGAATTTGAAATGAAATTTCTTGGTCCAGCCAAAAGGATTCTTGGCATGGAAATTACAAGGACAAGGGAAGATAGACATCTATCTTTATCCCAGTCTGAGTATGTGAAGAAGGTTCTTAGAATCTTTGAGATGCATCAATCCAAGTCTGTCAACACTCCATTAGGTGCCCAATTTAAACTCAAAGCTGTTTCTGGAGAATTATCTCCTGAAGAGACAAAGTATATGTCATTAGTTCCCTATTCAAATGCTGTTGGCTGTCTAATGTATGCTATGATTGGCACAAGGCCAGACATAGCATATGGAGTTAGTATGATTAGCAGGTTTATGAGTAAACCTTGCAGAGAGCACTGGAGTGCAGTTAAATGGTTACTTAGATACTTAAATGGGTCTATTAACTGTTGCTTGAATTTTTCTGCATCTGACTCAAACAATTTTAATATTGTTGGTTATTGTGATTCTGATTATGCTGCTGATCTAGATAAAAGAAGGTCACTAACTGGTTTTGTGTTTACTGTGGGAGGTAATGTGGTGAGCTGGAAATGCAATCTTCAGCACATTGTAGCATTATAAACAACAGAAGCTGAATATGTGGCATTGACTGAAGCTGTCAAGGAAGCCATATGGTTAAAAGGCATAGTAGGTGAGTTGGGTTTAGGTAAGGACCCACCAAAGGTAAATTGTGACTCTCAAAGTGCAATACATCTTTCTAAAAATTCTGCATTCCATGAAAGAACTAAGCATATAGATGTTAGGCTTCATTTCATTAGGGAGATAATAGCTAGTGAACAAGTAATTGTTGATAAAATTTCTGGCATTATTAACCCAGCAGATATCTTTACTAAATCTGTACCTGTTAGCAAATTTAGAGATGCTCTAGGTTTGCTAAAAATTGAACCACCATGATCATGCATTGCATATGGGCCTATGGGTTAAATGCCTATTCCAAATCTGATATCTTCTTGTTTGTTTAGTTATATGTTTAGAAAATTAGGTGGAGTTTTGTTGTATGTATTTTATCCAAACATATATTGGGCTATCTCTGTTTGTTTGCTCTCATTTTTGCTTGGGCTTTGGATATTTGCTTGGCCCAACTTTTCCCAGCCTGATCCGTTGCTGCAGCCCGCTTGTGTGTGTGTAACCCTCAATTTGGAACGACGTCGTTTCGAAGGAGGTACTGTTATTATACTTAGTGGCTGAGGCAACATCTCATTATGTGCGTTTGTGGCTTTTGGGTTATCTTTCAGACGAAAAGGTTTCTCTCTCACTTCTTCTCGAATGTTCTTGCGAGTTAGGGTTTGTGAGAGGGTGAGGCTTTGTCCAGATCCGGTTTATGGAGTGAGTAAATCGGTTAGCTGTAGTTGAGAATCTTGTTCATCTCAACAAGGTGATTCTGTTGATCGGTGTATATTCTCGGTTGGTGTTTAAACGGAGAAGTGGTTGCTAAATCAGGAGGATCGGTGGAGCTAACGGTGGTTAGCGTGTAGATCTGGTGATAGGAACTGCGTTTCCTATGCTGTCCTGTGAAGTGGTGACATCTTCTTCATCTTTTACTTTCTGTGCATATATTTCATCAGATCTGTAATCTTGATGCATGTTTCAAGATTTCTTTTACTTGTTGATTTTGTTGTTGTATTCGATTTTCAACTTCACATGCTTATTTCCGTTTTTGATGTATTTGTATGCAACAACTGTATACCTGTGATTCTTTACTTTCTAAATAAAGTGTGATATCAGAGGGTGTTTAACCCTCTTTAGGCCCCAGGACGTAGGAAACTCACTAATACTGAGTTTCTGAACCTGTAAAATACTCGTGTTATCTTCTTTATGCTTTCTTTGAGTTTTCTTGACTTGCGAATTCTTTTATTATTTGTGAAATACGTTCCCAAAGATTCAACAAGTAAATCATTCAAATGTTTCACATGACATGTTAAAAAGACTGGGAAAAAGTTTGTGCTTACGACACCACCTTATGTCCTTTCGAGTGTTTAACATTATATATGTCTTACTCGAAAAATATAGTTATAATATGAAAAGTTTTTTTTTTTCTCCTCAATTACTTCAATTGGGATAGAATTCTTTGATACCGATGTCAAATTTTAAAATTTGACACAAAATCCCAACCGTTGATTTTTGCCAATCAACGGTTATCATTTATTGGAATTAATAATTAATTAAAAGTGTAATTTCCAATAAATGATAACCGTTGATTGGCGGAAATCAACGGTTGGGATTTGGTGTCAAATTTCAAAATTTGACACCGGTGTCAAATGATCTTTTTCATATATATATATATAGCAGGATATTCTTACACCAGTATAAGAATTAGAAGTCTTACACTCAATCTTGATCATTGATCCATATGTATCCAAAGGCTCACAGTACTAAAAAAATAGAGCCCGTCGATATAAGTTAGATCAACAGACAAGATTGAGAGTGTAACTTACACCGGTGTAAAATGATCCTGACTCTATATATATATATATATATATATATATATATATATCATTTGAATTCCGTTCATCCAACGGTCATAGTTTCGGAAGTTATATTAATTAATTAATTATTAATTACAATATAAATGACAACCGTTGATTTCCGTCCATCAACGACTGAGATGAGGAGTAAGACTTTTAAGTCTTACTCTGGAGTCAAAAAAACCCTCCCCTATATATATATATATATATATATATATATATATATATATGGGTTTAGTGAGTGTACAGTGACTGGATCTAAAAATCGGTCCAGTGCACTATATTCTCCCGCGAGAACACAGTTATAGTAAAATTATAACTATGTTCTTCCGGGAGAACACCATTGTAATATTTTTGCACTATGTTCTCACGGGAGAACATAGTGCATGGACCGTCCGGCCACTTTATTTTCATTTTTTCTTATATATATATATATATATATATATATATATATATATATATATATATATATATATATACTCTCATGCTACATGAGAGTTAATCATTTTCCTACACAAATTCGTTTTCCGTGCCAATTAATTTTTCTTTTTTTTAATATAAAATATGAGACTCATATTTAACTTCTCTCTACTTTTTTTCTTTCCTATAATCCTACAACATAAGAAAACTTAAACCCATATATATATATATATATATATATATATATATATATATATATAAAGCTTAAGGAAAATGTATAAACATTATTACTCATTTGGATAGTCATTACTGGTCGTATATCATGGATGGGAACAAAAGGTTAGGCCACCATCAAAGAGAAGATGTCCTACACTGTACTACTGATCTCTGTATTTGTTTTTTTCCCCTATCCTTTATACGAAGCATTCAGCTCTATGGGAAAAAGAGGTGTTGTACTTGGTACTAGTAGCCAATGACAATGAGTTGGCAGAGTTGCACTGAGTAATCACTATCTCTGTGAAACTCTCAAGCATCCGTATACTAGAGAGGAACATGTACTAATAGTAAACGACTGCCACTAAAACCATCACTGTAGGGGGGAAGAAGGGAAGAGACAGACTCTCCCCCGCACCATGTGATTTCACGTGGTGTTGTCAACATGTGTGGTCACGTACCATAATGCAATTGGTTAAAACCTGCACCCATTCACCAAACTCGGGTTTGCGTTTTTCGCACCAAGAACTCCACTAAAAGTGCAACTAATCATCACTCGCTCTTCTGCATGTGTGAGAAACATAAAGAATTGCAATATTGCCTACCACTCCATAAACCGTACGCATGTACATGATTTCCATGATTGTTTATCACATCATCTTCTCGTGTTAACCTGAAAGAGTTATTCCATTTTAGCATCCTAACTAAAAAAAATCACTCCAGGTCAAACCCGACAAACGAATGTAGGGTGAAGGAAATCTGAATAAGAGACTATTTCCTGGATTCAAACTTATATCTTTCAATCATGAAGAAACAATTTTACCACTACTCGAATTTGTCCCCCCTTTTTATTTGAGATTATAACCAAAATCTTAAAAAAAAAAAAAAAAAAAGTTACGCTTACATTGTATTATCAATGGGGTAAGTGATAATTTATTATATTAAATAAATGAAACTATCACATTTTAATTCAAAACTTTAAAATATTAAGTTTGTGGGTCCTCCAATTTTAACCAATGTGAATAATTTAACCACTTGCACTTAAATTTCAAACACACATTTTACATGCTCTTGAATTCAACTAGTATAAACTTGAGAGGAGAGGCGACCAAGCATATTATTTCAGTATGTGGTGTTCCAGCCATTCCAAGCAAAAAATTTAATATACAAGTCAATGCAACTGTCATGTTATAATCATGTATTACAGATATTATATAATTATAACAATAAAATTTTTTTTTTTTTCTCTTCTCATATATTGTCCGAGCGAACGTGGCAAAGAGAAAAAATAACTTTATCATTATAACTATATACTATCCATAATACATAGTTATAATATATCGTTACATTACTGAATATTCAGTGCAACTTACGAAAATGCTCTCAAGTAAACTTGTGGGGCGCCCAATGTCTCTCTAATTTACCTTTTCCTTGCCATAGTTTTACTAGGCCTTACAGCTTCTTCCCAAATGCTTATGTTAATTTCCACTGCCATCTTCGACATGGCATTTATTGAGATGTAAAGCTTATAAGAGTAGTAATTGACTTTTTCCCATAGGAAATAGCTCCCACAAGTGGAACTGTGGTTTAATGGAAAGAAGCTCTTCTTACGTGTAGTTCGTTAGCAAATAATCGGTTTACTTCTCATTCACCCGAACGTCTTGAAACACAGGTAAGATTGTTTTTTGTGAATGAATTAATTTGAGTCTGGAAAACCATGTTTTTAAAAAAAAAAATTATAAGAATAAAATTACGTATAATTTATCTCCACTCCTATCCTCATAAGCATGGTATAGTTAAAATCTCAATTTATTACTGTAATTTTATTTCTTATGAATTTTTTTCATCAAAATGATTTTAACAATATTCCAAACGCTTTTAAGTTTTTACAATTTTTTTATATTACGATTTTATGATTTTTTTTATTACCCTTCCATTTCATATCAAATCTCAATTTTAATTTTTAACTACCTTGCTCACAAGTGTAAGCAAGGTAGTTAAAAATGAAAGTGATTGCGTCAATAAATAAATTAAAAGGTGTGTGTTAAAATATCAATATTGTGACTTGAATTTTTTTTATACATATATTAATTTAAAATATTAGAAGATATTATCGTATACAGTAGTACCATACCAAATGTTGGATAGTATTAAAATTTAATCAGGTCTTATACTATCAGACCTTATCTTATACTATGCACCAAACATGCCTTAATACTCTAATACTGATCGCAAAAAACTGATCATGATTGGAACAAGCAAGGCTTATGATTTGTAACTGACTAGGACATAGCTATGATAATACTATATGGCTTTGAAACAGCACCTTAACGTAACCTATTTAACTGAAATTTTAAAACTTTTTTCTTTTTTTTTTGGAAAGAATTAATTCAATCCAAAAATATATTTTAAGCCCTTAGGTGAAATTATATATATTATTTCCTTTAATATAGTCAGTCCTTTAATTTGGATCCAGGGAATTATTGTAATAATTAAGGAGCGAAAACTAAGATGGATTTACTAATATAAATACACTTTTGACGAAAGGACTGACTATTAGAATTAATAGTTTGTTATTAGTAAAAAAAATATCATTTTATATATATATAATAAGGGGAAAATGTTTATTCTTTTAAATGAGATAAGTTATGTCATTTCACTCTCACAAAGATGTGAGATCCACACTTTTTTTTTTCTCAACTCTCTATTATCCTTTATCTATCTCTTTATCTCTTTTAAAATGATACAGTTTTACATTCTTTAAAATGACATACATTTTTTTTTATATATAATAATAATAAATATCAAAATTTAGAGAGGAGTGACCGTTGACTTTCGCTCCTCCCTGAGATAGCCACTGGTTAGGTGGTCTCCTGGAAGGTGAATTATGTGTAGGTTTTTTTTAATAGAAAAATAAGGACGGCAAGAATCAAATTCTAGACCTTCTGAATTATATAAGCTTTAATACTATATGAAAAATTAATTGAATCCAAAAATATGTGAAAACATACATATATTTTATATGGGGTTTATATTTCTTATGTGGCATAAGAAGAGCCTTCTCAAGCTACATTCACATCATTTTGCGTGTCAATATTTTTAATTTCTTTTATTTACTTTTTTTCAATGGGACCCACTTAAGGATGTGTGTGTTGCAAAAATGCTCATCTTATGTCACATAAGAAGTATAAACCCCATTTTATATTCTTAATAACCTAATCATTTTATGAGAAAAATATTATATGTGTATATATCATGGAGATATCCCATCTTAGACTAATCTTCAGGATGGTATCCTAAACATGCAAAAAAAATTAAAATAATGCATTTAAATTAAATAATTACGCATTTAATACTGTTTATCAAATAATTATAGATCTACTGCATAATGTGACGCCCTTTTTGGGCGTCACATACATACCATAAGGGGGAGACGCCCAAATGGGACGTCTCTCATTAGGTGATGACACGTGTCATTTTTTTTTTCAAAAAAAATATTAATTTAATCATAAAAATTATGAAGGCCATAATTTTTAACTCGAGTATCTAAATCAGGTAATTCTTTTTTTGATTCCCATAACTTTTTGAAATCTACGCAATGACATCTGATTTGATATATTTTATTTCTCACAATCATAATTTAAATTTAAATCAGGTAATCCTTCTTCCTTAGAGATTTAGAATATTTATTAATTATTTCCTTTATTAATACAGCATTTTCAAATTGATTTTTGAGTTTAAATCATAAATCAAATTTTTATTTTTTTCCTTATTAATAATAATTGTTACTTTTACTTTAAATCACAAACCAAAATTTTTCGATAATAAAATTAAAATTTTAGTTTTTTAATTTAAATCACACATCAAATCTTGATTTATTTTTTGTATTAAATCACAAACCCAGAACTCAGAGGCTTTTGAGTTTAAAAATATGACACGTGTCAACACGTGTCAAAACCTGACACGTTACCAACACATCTAAATTGGGTTTCAATCAAGAGGTAATCACGCCTAATTTAGGTAATTTTATTTTTGAAAAACATTATAAGCCATCATTAATTTGAGACCACGAATAATAACCCAAAAGCTTATATCAAATCACAAATCATAATTTTATTTATTTTTTTATATTAAATCACAAATTCAGAACTCAGAGGTTTCTGGGTTTAACCGCTCTTATAATACCATTCTTGCAAATTAAAATTGTGTTTGTGAGAGATAAAATATATCAAATGGGGTGTCATTACGTAGATCTCGAAAAGTTATGTGAAATTAAAAAAAGAATTACCTGATTTGGATACTCGAGTTAAAAGTTATGGCATTCAGAAGTTTTATGATTATATTAATATATTTTTTGAAAAAAAAAAAGTGACACGTGTCACCACCTCGTGAGAGACGCCCCATTTGGGCGTCTCCCGGTTAGACGCCTCAATTGAGGCGTCACATGTGACGCCCAAAAGAGGCGTCACATTGTGCAGTAGACCCATAATTATTTGAAAAACAGCATTTAATGCGTAATTATTTAATTTAAATGCAATAATTAAATTTTTTTGCCATCCTAAACACGTGGTAAAACTATTCCTTCATGACTGAAAGGTCATGAATTCGAATCCAGGAAACAGCCTCTTTGCAATTATGTAAGGGTAAGGCTGCGTACAAGGATTTCCTCCACCTCACACTCGCTAGTCGGGTTTAACGGGAAGTGGTTTTCATTTTTTTTCTAAACACGTGGTACAAGTCGCGCATTTTCACGCATGACCTCCTTGCGAGCATTAGTACATTATTTTGATAAAATATTTAGAATTTAAATCAATTTGGAAAAAAAATTTCCACTCTCCATGCTACGATCAAAAGGCCTTGCTATTTCCATTCCACCACATAGACTTCATCTTTACCCTGTGTGCTTGACTATTTGAGTATTCACGCACATACTATATATGTAACCATCATTGCTAGCCTGTGCTTTTAAAAATACTTTTGCTAAAGAAAAGTGGTTCAGTTATACTTTTTTTTTTCCTTCATTTTCTTTCTTGGGGTTCCAACAGGTTCCCACTGAACCCCATTGCAAGGAGACAATTCATGTCATTTTCAGGTCACTATTAGACTACTACTTAGTAAGTCCAAAGTTGTACTCCATATAGTTGTCGGTGCAATGCCCCTTAGTGGGAATTGCATTTCATTTGTGCACTGTGGTAGGGGATATATGCATGTGAAACAAAGTAAGTCATTAGAATAAATAATAATCACATTAACCAAAAGTTGATCCAGGATTCAGTAGTTTTTGTTGTAGTGTAGATATTTCCAGTGCACCATATTGGAAATCAACTAAGACTTACTTTTTTTTTTTTTTTGGTAAATAACTAAGACTTACTTATTAACCTTATTTAAGATGATCTTTCAATCCAACATATAGATTATGAATGTAATTTTGTCGGACAAGAAAACTTAGAAGCAGTTTGACAACTCTTGATTTAGAACTGTTTAAGAGAAAGGAGATAAAGTTATACCCGTGAGTTCAAAACTACATTGTTTTGGAACGGAAATCAAGGTGCTTTTGTAATTATAATATATTGCAGGGTTATATTAATCTTTATCATTATAATTTTTTAATCTTATAACCTAAAATGACGTCATTTTGAGCTCACTGGAGATAACTTTATCTCCGGTGACTGGAGAAATACTTTTCCCTAGGTTAAATGTCTCTCATGTTACAGTAGGTAATTTTATCTCCTATACACACATAAAACTTTGTGGAACCCATTTTTTTTTCACTCTTCCTTTCACATGACCCCACACACACACACACACACATATATATATATATATATATATATATATATATAATTTTATCTCCTATAATATAAGAAACATCAAACCAGATGTGAGTCTAGAGAAAATTAACTATTTTACCAATTTCTAACCAGAGTGCAAGGCATACATAAGCTATGTTCATCAAGCCAAATTGCCCAATATAGTTGGCCCCAAAGAACATCTTGTATACAGTGCCTACCTCTTCCACTGCTGGGAGAGTTTCAAGTGCTTTATCCATTGCATTTGTAGTTTTGGTTTCATATCTAGATAATTGGTAAAATAGTTCAGTTACAGAAAAGATTTAGGAAACCAAATAAACAACTCCTGCAATGGCATTGCCTCCATGAATAAGCACAGGGACTTTCTTGAGTAAGACACGGCCCATTCCAACCAAGAAGGCTTCCAACCAAAACCAACAAACAAAATATAAGAATCATAAGAACTTTCGATCATCATAACCATCTAGATTATCCAAACATTGCAGTAAGACCGTTTTATTAACATCATTATCAAATAACATGATTCCCTCCTTTAATTGTTGTAGTATTACGTATATCTCTTGGCATTGGGGATGTGATTTATCTTCAGCATTGAAAGCGTGCACTTTGTTTTTCACTTCTATCCAACTCCAACCAGGAACCTTCTTCACTCCCCTTTCTCGCATCAGCCTTGTTACACTAGCCTTTTCATCCCACATCTTGAGACGCCCATACATGTCAGAGAGTAGAACATAAGTGCAATGCTCCTCAGGCTCCAGCTCTAGCAAAGTTCTAGCTACATGACTAGCTAAATCAATATCACCACAAGTTCTACAAGCACCTAATAAAGTCTTCAAAACCATTGTGTCTGGTTCAAAAGGCATTGTTTCAACCAAAGCTTTTGCCTTCTCTAGATAACCAGCTCGACCATAAAGATCAATTGCACAAGCATAGTGCTCCATTCGAGGTGGAATACCAAAATTAGACTCCATAGACTCTATAAAGTTGCAGCCTTGTTCCACTAGCCCATTATGACTACATGCAGTGAGAACTGCAACAAGGGTTATATGATCAGGTCTCACCTTTCTCTCTCTCATTAAGTAAAAGAGGTCAAGTGTAACGTTTCCTAGCCCATGTTGTGCATACCCAAATATGATTGAATTCCAAACAATTGCATTGTCTTTAGAAGTTGCTTCAAAAGATTTCCTAGCATCTTCTATGATTCCACATTTAGAATACATGAAGATCAATGAACTCTCGACATATTTATTGGTATCGAATCCTACTTTAAGTGACAAGACATGAACTTGTTGACCTAGTTGTAGTGTTGCTAAATCTGAGCACGATCTGATTACAGCAGAAAAAGTATAGTGGTCGATTTCTATGACCAGAAATCTCATCTGTAAAAATAACCTCAAGGCATCTTCACTCAAACCAGCTTGTGCGTACCCTGCCAAAATGGAGTTCCAAGTGCAACAATCTCTGTGATCCAAGGAAAAGAAGATTTTTAATGCATCTTCCATGCACCTATTATTACATCTGAGATACATGGCAATTAAAGCATTAGAAACAGGTACAGAATCTTCAAGCCCCCTTTTTATTACCAAACCATGCAAAGATTTTCCATGGCTTTTATGCTCTTGTACAGAACAAGCACTAACAATCCCTGTATAAGTATAAACATCAGGCTCAAATCCAAAATCTTGCATATCAATGTAAACTTTAAATGCAAGATCTTCTTTCTCATGCATCAAGTAAGCAGCAAGCATAGAATTCCAAGTAACAAGATCATGACACGTAACAGCACCATCAAATACTCTCTCGGCATCTTGCAGAGAACAACATTCTGAATATGCCGTGATAGTTGCATTGCAGACAGTGTTAAATAAATCCAGCCCATGCTTCACAATTTTACAATGCAACTGCATTACCAACCTATAAAACTCAAAACCATCAAGCAATGTCAAAAGCGGAGACATTGTACCATCATCAATCCCAACACCCTCCATTTCCATACATCTTAGTACCCAAAACGCCATATCACGATCACCAACTCGCGAATAACCAGCAATAAGTGAATTCCACGACACAAAATTCCGTTCCGGCAAGCACCAGAACACATTATATGCTTCATCAACTCTCCCACACTTGGCATACATGTCCAGAAGGGCACTACCAGAAAACACATTCCCTAAAAACCCAATCTTGAACATAACAGAATGCAGTTGTTGCCCGAGCTCGAGCTCGCGAGCACGGGCAACACCTTTAAGAATGCTTCCAAATGCTTGGCCATCAAGAGGAAGTGCAGACCTTCTCATGGCACTAAGGACTTGCCATGAGGCTTCCAGGTCGCCGGAGTTTGCATAGCCGGAAATCATGGCGTTCCAAGACACAGTATCTCTGTGGGGCATTCGATCGAACAGTTGGTGAGCAAGAGTTAACTGTCTGCATTTTGCATAGGCAGTAATAATGTTATTGGCGATATAAAGGTCTGCAATGGACCCTAATTTGATTGCTCGGCAATGGGTTGCTTCCAGCCCAAGCAAAGTAATAGGTGAGCTCCAAATAAGGGAGAGCAACTTCTTCATTCATGAGCTTATCAATGAGATTACAGCGTGTTTGCCAATGCACATGATTTCATTGCCCAAATGGAATTTAAATTCAAACACTGATGATCGCGGTGGTCACAGGGGAAGACATATCAGTGGGGAGCAAGAAGCCAACTACAATGAAGAAAAATAATATGAAAAAGATTTCAGTAAACAAGTTTTGACATTTTTGTCAATTAGCATATGGCAAATACAATGAAGAAAAATAATATGAAAAAGATTTCAGTAAACAAGTTTTGACATTTTTGTCAATTAGCATATGGCAAATACAACGTTTCCTAGACTCTAGATTTGTTACACAATCATTAGTTGAGCCATCACTCCCTTTAAGGGTTTTATCATGTATCAAACACTTAGTAGACCAAGTTGGGGGCTATTAGGCATCTTTTATTCAGATTGTGATAGTTTTAGAATCATTTATCCGTATAATAACTAGTGAGTGCCTAAAACCCACTCTGCTTTCTCTTTTCAATTTCAGAAGCAGTTCATTAAAATTGCATCAATATCAAACTATCTGGTACCATCAACCTCAAATTAATTCACTGCATTTCACTTTGTCAATTATTCACCTAAAGAAGAAAATCAGAACTCATCCAGGATACAATCATTTCTCATTAAAGCAGGCCTGCAAGGTAATATCAAAACTTACCAAAGTAATGTATGCCCACAATTCAGAAAAAAAAAAAAAAAAATGAGCTACATCTAGATTCTAGACCAAATGTAAAGTCAAGTGATATTGGCATTGTTACTGATATTACTTTCTCCTTTCTCTACTTCCTTGAACATTTTAAATTTATCCATATGATCATAGGATGCCACAGACAGAACTAGAAATTTTTAGGAGGGTGTACAAAATACGTACTTAATCACATATAGAGTGTAAAATTATCAGAGAGGGGACATGATTAAAAAATTACAGTAATGAAGGAAAAAATATTGTATAGTGCAGTTGCCCCCCATCCTTGTGAATAGAAGTTTGAGGGAACAAATTCAACAAAATTATAAAACATGGCAAAGTAAACAGAAGTTCAAGAATCTACAGAAAAGCATTTAAAAATAGAATACGGTAACATTCCCATTTTGTTCGTTTTTAGATGAATTGGGAACTACCTACTGATTTAAGCCATAATCATGCACAATGACTATAATGCTTAGCAGATACAAGGAATCTAACACTACTTGTACCTAACAAACTAAAATAGGAGCAACAGTACTCTCATTATATCTCATCAATCATAAACAGCATTTTACAACCATTAGCACTTTTGATGAGTTATTGCGAATAGACTATAACCTTACAGTAAGAGTAACAGTAACAGTATAATTTGGGTTCAACTTCTCTCAGCAGTGACAGGCTGAATGGTTGTATATGAGAAAACATTGAAGGCGAGAGAGTCCAATAATTATTCACTATTAGTATGAATAAAAATGAGAAATAATCAATTCCACTCCACTCAGGATTAGCTCAGATGAAGTCAGAGATCATAGCTTCCATTTCCAACATATAAAAAACACAATTAATTCCACTTGACTATCAACAATTCCTTCTTTAAAAAAAAAAAGTCTTGTAAATGTAAATGACGGAAAACCATACTCAACGTG
This sequence comes from Gastrolobium villosum, assembly GCA_032173675.1. Classification (NCBI taxonomy): domain Eukaryota; kingdom Viridiplantae; phylum Streptophyta; class Magnoliopsida; order Fabales; family Fabaceae; genus Gastrolobium; species Gastrolobium villosum. The sequence goes on along the minus strand of JAVKPL010008633.1, from coordinate 1,030 downwards.
TGGAGGGGGTGCAGCTATAATAGCCCAAAAAGTTGAATATTCAACCAGCAGTAACAAATATATGCTATTTTACAAAGACGAGATCAGGTTTTTTGCATTTTTTTTCATTATTATCCTTAGCCAATCTATCCAGTAAAGGAAATGAAAAAATGCACATTAAATTAAAAAAAAAAAAATATGAAGAAATTGAGAGAAATGTGTGGGTAGGTAGTACCTCACGACGAGAAAGATCAGCCTTCCAAGCAGCTTCACGCTCAGCAACCTCACGCTCACGTTCTTCAATATAACTCTGCATCTCTCTGTCCTTCATGATCCTATCCTGAATATCAGCATCTAATGCTTCCTTCAACTCTTCAACAAACTTATCTACCACTGCCTTTATTCTAAGAGACATCTTCTTATGCTTAAAATCTCCAACCTGAGAGACACCACACCACACCACATCACATCCAAAAATAATCTACTATATCAAATTACCTAGTTTGAGAAACCTAATACACTAGACAATTGCATTCATCTTTCTTCCCATAGATTTATTAGGTTTGGAAATAATTTAATTTCTACTGTATTTCAAATTTATACTTTTCAATGAAGGCCACAATTTCTACACAAAAAAGAAACACACCTTTAATTTCCCCACTATTATTCTGTTTTTATGCGAGACAAAATAAATAAAAAATGAAAAAAAATTCTTCTATACTTTGAACTTGAGTTGAGTCCAAACCAAGCTTCCAAGACCTAATTATGAAAACACAAACATAATAGAAACGAAACTGCATAGTTTGTTCATTAGAAAATGTGGTAGTAAAAAGTATGAGAGTTGAGGAGGTGTACCTCAAACGACGTGGTATTTGAAGATGATATCTATCTTTGAATTTAAGTCTGATATGCTCATTGTTTGGCTTTGTTTGAGGGTTTCATTTTGCTGTTTGTTATAACTGTGATACCATCACCACTCACCGGAGTGCAGAAACCACACGCAAAAGGAGGACTCGTGAACAAAGATGAAAACCGAGATTGGGTCTTCACT
>JAVKPL010008632.1:0-33602 GCA_032173675.1 Gastrolobium villosum | reverse complement strand
TTTTTTTTTTTTTTTATGTCCCTACTTGGTTCAGTTGCGTATTGTTCACAATCAGAGTTCCCACACGGAAGGCCTCTAATACATAAATGTAACAGCCCGTTGTACACCGGTATTGCTAACATTAATTATGATATTAAGCGCAGTTAGAATAAGCAGATAATGAGTTAATTAAATTACGGGTAACTTCTTTTTCTTTTAATACTTTCTTTTCTTTAAACATTAACCCTCTCCATAATCAATTAAAACAACACCGTAATTGTAAATGCAAGTTCAGGGAGACACCCAACTTATAATATCTTCCAATCTTTCTTATTACTCAATTAATTTGAAACTTATCATGTGACTCTAATATATTACCATGTTACGGTTCTCTTCATTAGCTACGCGTGGTTTCAAACCGCGCACAATTAAAGAAGTTATTGTCGACTAAGTTATGCTATTTATTTCAATATAGAAAAACATTATTTTCAAATTTTACACTGTGGTAATTGATTACCAGTGGATGGTAATTGATTACCCAGAATTCCAAAATGAGGCAAAAGCTCCATTTCGGCTCCCCTGTTCTCAGGTAATCGATTACCAAGCATTGGTAATCTATGCCTACTGAACTAGGTAATCGATTACTTGGTTCGCAGTGGCTCATTTTACGTCTCCTGTTGCATGGTAATCGATTACCAATGGAAGGTAATCGATTACTATGCAGCAAAAGTGACAGATGACAGCTTTTAAAGTACAAAAAGAGTGATGTAATCCATTCCTAACACCTTAATACTCCACATAGACCTTACACATATACTAATGTAGGCTCTAGGCCCTTCCATCATGCATTTTCATTATAGAATGCATCCATTACAAGAGTTCTCTAGATAATAGCCATTTTACACCATGAATGGTCTATTTACAACATAAGTTTTCCAATGCCTCAAATACAATATAGGTGGCTAACGTCATTAAACTTAACCAACTTGATTACTTAATCAATTTCATAAAATACTGCCTGTATGTAAATTACAAGACAACTAACTGGAATACCTCATATATATATATATAAGTGAGTATCTAAAGCCACAGGACTACAACACGTAGCCTGGGTCAAAATCCTGATACTTTAATTACAACATCAAATTAAAAGACACTAACAAACCATGTGGCATGGACAAACCCCATGCTCACCAAATAAGGCAACAATGCCCAATAACAGTCTCAACATAAACAAACAGAAAACATAACAGACAGTCAAATAATCAGCAATCAACAACCAGCAGGTCAGCATATCATAATATCAACTCAGCTCTGGCCTCCTGCCACCTGAGCCCTCAACATTACCTGATCCTGAAATAAGCGTCCCCAAACGTGGGGTGAGATCTCTAAACAAGAAATCTCAGTAAGACAAGGGGTCCTCAAGGAGTTTCCACCCCAAGCTCACTTACATGTGTAATATAAGTTCAAAAACAGTATTTACAATATAAGTTCCAAAACTATGCGATGCAGCAATTAATCATGCCATGTGTGTTTATCAAATCTACTGGCCAGAGAAATGTAGGAATACGTCTATACCTACATGAGTACAAGGACACCGCCTGCACCTCACCCACAGCCTCACCATCTTGTATGTACTACATACTCAGGCTTACCGTATAGGTGGACACCACATGCATCTCATAAAAGCACATTGCATATAAATAGCTCAACAGCATTTCCAAAACATTAAAGCATGTAACACAGCATGCATAAACCCATCCCCATGGGACATGGTGGAACAACAAAATGGCTAAACCGAGGACACGAAAGCTTACCTTGCAAGCTAGCTATCCAAGCCAAGAGTCCAACCACTCACAAGTCCAAAAACAGCAGTATCACAATCTGATATGGACCAATAATACATCAATATTTATGCATCACAAGCATACAACTTAAAGACTACGCCTTTCCTTTACGTTTTACGTCTTAAGGCTTCCAACAAAGCCATAAGCCCTTAATCATGTGATTCTGACTTAGTTCATTAATTACAGAAGTTCAACTTCCTTAATCTAGGGTCCACAAACACCCAATAGATAACTGTTCACACAGCACAGCAACTGTTCTGCGAAAACCCAGGATATCCGGATATCAGAAGGGACATATCCGGATATGCCATATCCGGATATCACACTGGACATATCCGGATATGCCATATCCGGATACCCAGGTCCCACATATCGGATATGGATATCCGGATATCGATATCCGGATATTTGTTCGACAAATATCCGGATATCTCACGACAGAATGCAGTTTCTGCATTTCGTGAATATCCAGTCCAAAGATCCAACTTTTAACACATGTACACGTTAAAGGATCCATTTTTAAGCATATACAAGTTCACTTAGGTGTTGGTTACTTCATTTTAACCTTTTACATGCCAAGACATCAACTTTAAGCATTAAAACTTAAGATCAAAGGTGTAGGAAACTTACCCCAAGCTTGAAACAGAGTATAATGTGCTCTTGGAGCTCTCCAAAAGCTCCTCAACTCAGGCCAAACAAGGTGCACGAAAATGGTGCACAAGACTTGGTCTTTCTACCCAAAGGTTGCTTCTTTAAGTAGAAAGGTAATCACACCAAGCTCATACCACTCATACAACCCAAGACAACCCTTCACCCACTCAACACAGAAGCTGAACAGCCTCACAAGCTCCCCTTTCACCCTCACAAATGGCCTTCCTCACACACACAAAGTCTTTAGTGAAGAACAAAGGAGAAAGGTGATCAAAATGGTGGTTTCCCAAGCAAGGAAGAGGGTGGCTGCATGAAAGACACAAGCTGCAGCCCACACTCACGTGAAGAAGAAAATAGACCTAGGGTTTTGTGCCCAACTAATGAATATATAGGGGTTTGAGTCATGACGCGCAGTATTAGCCTTAATAGCAAAGTAAAAAATCTTGATCCCAAACTTTGGAATCTAGACCTACGCATTTTTCTAAGATTTTTCATATTTTTATTTTATTTTTCGGAGCACCTTTCCGGTACGCGCTTTTCCATAGCCAGTATCAGTTCTGGCATCAGATTACGTTATTTTGACTTGAAACTTGTTTTACAAGTCCTACATAATATTCTAGTAATTATCATGCATTCGTTATAATTTTCCGGGATACTTTTCCGGTACGCATTTATACCGAGTAGCAGAACCGGTATCTGCGCTTTTCTTCCGAAAAGCGACTTTCAGCATTTTTACTCACTCAGTATAATTATTTAAGCTCAATATTAATTATTAAGGTCAATTATGGAATCATTTTCTAATTATCATAATTAATTCACTAATTACCTTAATTAGCGGTGCGGGTTCTTACATTCACCCCACCTTTTTAAGGATTTTGTCCTCAAAATCAGAAACATACCTGTCTCGAAAGTCGGGATACTGTCGGAGAAGCTCATCCTCTCGCTCCCACGTGCACTCCTCGGGACTACGCCCAGTCCACTGCACCTTGACCATCGGAATGATCTTGCTTCTAAGCTGTTTCTCGCCTCGATCGAGAATCTTGAGTGGTCCGACGGGAGTCTTTAGGTTCTCCCGAACCTCCACATCATCCGGCTGCACCACGTGCGAAGGATCTGCTATGTACTTCCGAAGCTGAGACACGTGAAACACGTCGTGGATGTTGGCTAGGTTCGGAGGTAAGGCAAGTCGATAGGCAACAGGTCCTACTCTACCAAGGATCTGGTAGGGCCCAATGAACCGAGGGCTCAACTTCCTCACTCCGAGTGCCCGTCCAACACCGGTGACAGGTGAAAGTTTCACAAACACGTGCTCACCCTCACTGAACTCCAGTGGTCGATGCTTGACATCATAGTAGCTTTTCTGGCGATTCTGCGCCTGCTTCAACTTTTCCCTGATCATCTGGATCTGCTGGGTAGTATCTTGGACAAAGTCCAAGCCAAATAACGCTTTATCTCCAACCTCAGACCAGCAGGTAGGAGTCTGACACCTCCTACCATACAGCGCCTCGTAGGGTGCCATGCCCAGACTAGCATGAAAACTGTTGTTGTACGAGAATTCTACCAACGGAAGGTACCTATCCCATGCAGAACCCTGCTCCAACGTGCAAGCTCTCAACATGTCCTCCAATGTCTGGATGGTCCGCTCAGTCTGTCCGTCAGTCTGAGGGTGATAGGCGGTACTCAATCTCAACTGCGTACCAAAAGCCTCCTGCAGCGCCTCCCAGAACCGAGATGTGAACTTCGGGTCCCTATCACTGATGATACTCTCGGGCACCCCGTGAAGCCTCACAATCTCGCGGACATATAGCTTGGCCAACTGCTCTGTAGTGAAGCTCACCTTCACTGGAAGAAAATGGGCAGACTTGGTCAATCTGTCCACAATGACCCAAATAGAGTCACAACCAGCCTGAGTTTTAGGCAATCCCACCACGAAGTCCATGGAAATACTCTCCCACTTCCACTGTGGAATTTCCAGAGGTTGAAGTTTACCAGACGGTTTCTGGTGCTCAATCTTCACTTTCTGACAAATAAGGCATTTGGACACGTAGACCGCTATGTCCTTCTTCATGCCCGGCCACCAAAAATTTCTCTTTAAGTCCTGGTACATTTTTGTGGCACCAGGGTGGATAGTAAACCGGCCCTTATGAGCCTCTGCCATAACCTCTTCTGTCAATGGCCCTCGAGGAATAACAATCCTCTTCTGGAACAGCAGCAAACCATCCTCGTTCCAAGACACACCGTCCTGGTTCTTCACATAATCAAGGCACTCTCTTTGCACTTGCGCCTCTTTAATCTTTTCCATCAGCTCATTAATCACTTCTGCTGTTTCCATTTCGAGCAGTGCGCCCCCAAACAAGGAGTTCACTCTCAAGTCTCTGAACTTCTCGATCACCTCGTAGTCGCTCATCATCAAGCTGGATAAGCTCACGGATTTCCGACTCAAAGCATCGGCTACCACATTGGCCTTGCCAGGGTGGTACCTCAACTCAAAGTCGTAGTCCTTCAAGAACTCCATCCATCTTCGCTATCTCATGTTCAACTCCTTCTGGTCGAACAGATACTTCAGGCTCTTGTGATCACTGAATACAGCAAACTTCATGCCAAACAGGTAATGCCTCCAAATCTTGAAAGCAAAAACAATGGCTGCCAACTCCAAGTCGTGAGTCGGGTAGTTCTCCTCATGAGGTTTCAACTGTCTTGAAGCATAGGCAACAGCTTTCCCTTTCTGCATCAACACACAGCCTAGTCCTTTACCAGAGGCATCGCAGTATAACTCAAACTGTTCCGCAGGATCAGGAAGAACTAACACTGGAGCAGTAGTCAGTCTCTCCTTCAACTCCTGGAAACACTCCTCACACTCATGTGTCCACACGAATGGAGTCTCCTTTCGGGTAAGGCGAGTCATCGGTAGCACCATCTTGGAGAATCCCTCTATGAACCTCCTATAGTACCCTGCCAAACCCAATAAGCTTCTCACTTCTGTAACCGTCTTGGGCCTCTCCCAATCCATCACGGCCTCAATCTTGTTAGGATCAACTGCAACTCCATTAGCAGAAATCACATGACCCAGAAATTTCACCGCCTTGAGCCAAAACTCGCATTTCGACGGCTTAGCATATAGCTTTTTCTCTTTTAGCACTTGCAAAACAATCTTCAAGTGCTCAGTATGCTCCTCCTCCGTCTTGGAGTAAATCAAGATGTCGTCAATGAAGACGATCACAAACTGATCCAGGTACGGCTGGAAGATCCTGTTCATGTAGTCCATGAACACAGCGGGTGCATTTGTGAGTCCAAACGGAATCACCAAGTACTCATAATGCCCGTACCTCGAGCGAAACGCTGTCTTTGGGACATCCTCCGGCTTTACCCGTATCTGATGGTAACCGGACCGGAGGTCGATCTTGGAATATACACGCAAGCACCCCTGAGCTGATCCAGCAAATCATCAATGCGTGGAAGAGGGTACTTGTTCTTGATTGTCACCTTGTTCAACTGTCTGTAGTCGGTGCACAACCGCATGGTCCCATCTTTCTTTTTCACAAAAATGACCGGTGCTCCCCAGGGAGACACACTCGGCCGAATGAAATCTTTTGCTGAAAGCTCCTCAATATGCTTCTTCAGCTCCGCCAACTCTGGTGGCGACATCCGGTATGGAGCCAATGAGATAGGCCCCACACCAGGCAATAAATCAATGGAGAACTCTATCTCCCTCTGCGGTGGAAACTCAGGAATCTCCTCGGGAAACACCTCGAGGAATTCCCTCACCACAGGAATGCCAGTGAGATCCTCCTGTGTCCCACTCACCAAACCTCCCAACATGACATAGCCAAATGCCCCTGCTCTCAAGGCCCTCCTCGCCTGCAGGACTGAAATGAACGGTGAGGAACTGGCTGTGGACCCACCCGGAGACATCACCACTTTCTTGGCACAGCAATCAATCAATGCACAGTTTCTGGACAACCAATCCATGCCCAGAATAATCTCCAGGTTGGCCATCGGCAATCCTATCAGATCTACCGAGAAGTCACGGCCATCCCACTGAAACGCTACATCGCGATGAACAGTGGAGGTCAAACATTTTTCTCCGGTGGCGGTGGTCACCCGCATCGGTGGAGAAAGCACATCACTGGGCAACTCAAGCCCCACAGCAATAGGGGTAGCAACAAAAGAGTGCGTTGCCCCGGAATCAAACAGCACATCAAAAGCTGAACCACCAATGGTAACAGTACCTCTGACCAGGTTCGGAGCTCTGTCCGACTGCTGACGATCAAGTGTGTATACTCGCCCCGTAGTAGGTGGCACGGCTGGTGCCCCAGTAGGAACCATCTGCAAAGGCACAGCCTGCACTGCAGCAACTCTCGCCGTCGGGCAATCTCTGGAGTAGTGGCCCTCCTTGCCACACTGGAAACAAATCAGCTGACCGGTAGAACACGGCCCAAAGTGTGACTTCCCGCATCCCGAGCATCTGGGAGCAGGAGGTCTAGCTGCGTTCCCCTGAGTAGCAGTCTTTCTGAACTGGTTTGGCGCTTGCTTAGCCGCCAACTGTTTGCCCTTGCCCTTGTTTGCAAAATTCCTGTTCTTCCAGGGAGTGGAACCGCCGGTACCCTGTGACACCTCAATCTTGGCCTTCTTGGCCTGACTCGCACGGCAATAATCCTCGATGTCGCGGCACTGCTGTACCAACGCCCCGAAGTCTCTCGAAGCAGAACCAGCAAGATGTCCGGCAATGTCCTCATTAAGTCCCCTCTGGAACTTAGCAGCAAGAAAAACAGGAGTCGGTCTCGCCATGCGGAAATGAGCGAACTTGACCAGCTCATTAAACTTGGCCAGGTACTCGTCGACAGACAACGAGCCCTGTACCAACCGGTCAAACTCTCCCTGCTTCCTCTCCTGAGAGTCATAAGGAAAGTACTGACCCAGAAAGCTCTCCTCGAAGAATGGCCACGTCATCACACGGCCCTGCATCTCGTAGATGTGAGAAAGGTTGGTCCACCACTCATGGGCCTCGCCCTCCAGCATGTAAGTGGCGAACAACAGCTTCTGCGGATCGGTGCACTGCATGATCCGGAAGATTTTGTCCAACGCCTGTAGCCATCTGGCAGCAGCAATGGGATCATAAGATCCGTCGAAAGAAGGTGGCTTATGCTTGCGGAAAGCATTCAGCCGGCGATCGATTTCGTCACGATCCTCAGCAAATACGGGGATGGTCTGCATAGCCCCCGTCAAGTGACTGCCCTCACCCATCTGACTCTGGGTGTCCTCCTGTTGACTAGGCGGAGGTGGAGGCGGTGGCGGCGGTGGAGGTGGTGGAGGACACTGGCCAGCAGCAGGACCAGCCCTCAACTCCTCCAACATGACCCTCATCATAGTCATGTTGGCCATCCGGTTCTCCTCCAGAACCTCAGCCGTGGCTCGCCTGTTCGCATCTCTGATAGCGTCCAGCATCGCCTGGTTTGCCAACCTCGTGGCTTCCTGGCCGGCTAGTCGGGCCGCCTGCATCTCAGCCAATGCAGCCAGGATAGGATCCGATTGATCCTCGCTCGTACTAGGGTTCCTCCTTGGTGGCACCATGACTCTGCACAAGTTACACAAAGAATGAGTTGATCAGGCCCACGCCATGTGGTCACATATGCATCATCATAACACACACCAATCAGAGAGAACGCAAAGTAGACACGCAACGACACATCATAAGTTATTGCAATATATACAGGCTTTTCCCTAGAAATTGCTCTGATACCATAAAATGTAACAGCCCGTGTTAACCCGGATTGTTAACATACTATCATATTAAGCCATGCTTAATTAAAATGCGGAATAACTTTTTCTTTAATTCAATTATGACGTCATTAACCTTAGCCAACTTGATTACTTAATCAATTTCATAAAATACTGCCTGTATGTAAATTGCAAGACAACTAACTGAAATACCTCATGAATAAATATAAAGTGAGTATCTAAAGCCGCAGGACTACAACACATAGCCTGGGTCAAAATCCTGATACTTTAATTACAACTTCAATTAAAAGACAATAACAAAACCATGTGGCATGGACAAACCCCATGCTCACCAAATAAGGCACAATGCCCAACAATAGTCTCAGCATAATATCATAATCAAAGCGGGAAAACATAAAAAGCAGTCAAATAATCAGCATCCATCATGTCAGCAAAATACAGATAGTCTAGCTCAACTCTGGCCTCCTGCCACCTGAGCCCTCAACATTACCTGAACCTGAAATAAGCGTCCCCAAACGTGGGGTGAGATCTCTAAACAAGAAATCTCAGTAAGACAAGGGGTCCTCAAGGATCTTCCACCCCAAGCTCACTTACATGTGTAATATAAGTTCAAAAACAGTATTTACAATATAAGTTTCAAAACTATGCGATGCAGCAATTAATCATGCCATGTGTGTTTATCAAATCTACTGGCCAGAGAAATGTAGGAATACGTCTATACCTACATGAGTACAAGGAACACCGCTTGCACCTCACCCACAGCCTCACCATCTTGTATGTACCACATACTCAGGCTTACCGTATAGGTGGACACCACATGCATCTCATAAAAGCACATTGCATATAAATAGCTCAACAGCATTTCCAAAACATTAAAGCATGTAACACAGCATGCATAAACCCATCCCCATGGGACATGGTGGAACAATAAAATGGCTAAACCGAGGACACGAAAGCTTACCTTGCAAGCTAGCTATCCAAGCCAAGAGTCCAACCACTCTCAAGTCCAAAAACAACAGTATCAAAATCTGATATGGACCAATAACACATCAATATTTATGCATCACAAGCATACAACTTAAAGACTACGCCTTTCCTTTACGTTTTACGTCTTAAGGCTTCCAACAAAGCCATAAGCCCTTAATCATATGATTCTGACTTAGTTCATTAATCACAGAAGTTCAACTTCCTTAATCTAGGGTCCACAAACCCCCAATGGCTCACTGTTCACACAGCACAGCTACTGTCTGCGCAAACCCAGGATATCCGGATATCAGAAGGGACATATCCGGATATGCCATATTCGGATATCACATTGGCCATATCCGGATATGCCATATCCGGATACCCAGATCCCATATCTGGATATCAATATCCGGATACCATATCCGGATATCGATATCCGGATATCGATATCCGGATATCTGTTCGACAAATATCCGGATATCTCACGAAAAAATGCAGTTTCTGCATTTCGTGAACATCCAGTCCAAAGATCCAACTTTTAACACATGTACACGTTAAAGGATCCATTTTTAAGCATATACAAGTTCACTTAGGTGTTGGTTACTTCATTTTAACCTTTTACATGCCAAGACATCAACTTTAAGCATTAAAACTTAAGATCAAAGGTGAGGAAACTTACCCCAAGCTTGAAACAGAGTATAATGTGCTCTTGGAGCTCTCCAAAAGCTCCTCAACTCAGGCCAAACAAAGGTACACGAAAATGGTGCACAAGACTTGGTCTTTCTACCCAAAGGTTGCTTCTTTAAGTAGCAAAGTAATCACACCAAGCTCATACCACTCATACAACCCAAGACAACCCTTCACCCACTCAACACAGAAGCTGGACAGCCTCACAAGCTCCCCTTTCACCCTCACAAATGGTCTTCCTCACACACTCAAAGTCTTTAGTGAAGAACAAAGGAGAAAGGTGATCAAAATGGTGGTTTCCCAAGCAAGGAAGAGGGTGGCAGCATGAAAGACACAACCTGCAGCCCACTCTCACGTGAAGAAGAAAATAGACCTAGGGTTTTGTGCCCAACTAATGAATATATAGGGGTTTGAGTCATAACGCGCAGTATTAGCCTTAATAGCAAAGTAAAAGATCTTGATCCCAAACTTTGGAATCTAGACCTACACATTTTTCTAAGATTTGTCATATTTTTATTTTATTTTTCGGAGCACCTTTCCGGTACGCGCTTTTCCATAGCCAGTATCAGTTCTGGCATCAGATTACGTTATTTTGACTTGAAACTTGTTTTACAAGTCCTACATAATATTCTAGTAATTATCATGCATTCATTATAATTTTCCGGGATACTTTTCCGGTACTCATTTATACCGAGTAGCAGAACCGGTATCTGCGCTTTTCTTCCGAAAAGCGACTTTCAGCATTTTTACTCACTCAGTATAATTATCTAAGCCCAATATTAATTATTAAGGTCAATTATGGACTTATTTCCTAATTATCATAATTAATTCACTAATTACCTTAATTAGCGGTGCGGGTTCTTACACTTCTACACTCGGCCGATATATAGAAATTCTTCAACAATAAAATACAGATTTCAACAACTAAATTAAACATTAAAAGTGCAGGTAAAAGAAAACATTCACAGAGTATTGAGGTTTGGGTATCACCTAGACCTGACCTCTAAAAAATTACTCATAGCCATATAAGATGAGCTTAAAAACAACAAATAAAATTAAAAGAAGATTGCAATCTAAAATAGAAATCAACTAGGCAGAGGCTTTATCACCAGATAAGCCCTACCACAGTACAACTGCAGTGCTCAAAAGGCTAAAATAACGATTCCAAAAAAAATTGTCTAAAGAAAGAAGAACAACGACAACCTCCCCAGAAACCTACAAAGTGTTACTTGCTCTTTTTATAGTGTTTCTACTACATGCAAGAGCACATCAAGCAACCATTAGCCTCCACATGTGCTCTGCTTCACAAATCATGTGACCCCTCTTCGCACAAGCTTGTTTATTCTTTACACCAGCACCTACACAATCCACATTTGCATTGAAACCACCCACAACCATGTAACAAATTTCTGTACAAGGTGACGGTTAGGATTTTTTTCTTTTGGGTTTTTTGTTTCTTTGCAAAGTACAATGGTGGGTGTATATCGTGGGCTCTGAAAGCTGATTGGGTTAAAATTATCCAACAGAATGGTTTGATGGTTTGAGAGTTTAGCAAAATCACAGAAAAATATGGTTGAGATACGGCTTTGGCTCGATTTGGTGTATGGTTTTTGTGCTCAACAGACTAGCAAAAGGAATGGTTAGGGTTCCTAATGAATTCAGGTCGGGTCAGGTTTTTGTACCGACTCGACCCAACTTGGTTTTTATAGGTCAAATATTTTGACCCGACCCGCTTTAATTTGATCAAAGTCGGTCTGACTTGGTTTGGAGTTTTTTGAACTAGTTCAATACCGGTTCGGATCTGAGCTAACTTTTTCTGAAGTGGGTCTGACTTGGTTTCTGAAGTGAGTCAAATCCGATCTGACCCGTTTTTGACTTGGTTTCGTCACAAAATTTCTTCGAAATTTCTACGTTGCAAACGACGAAAATTTTGTCACAAAATTATTTTTTCGTCGGAATACATTTTGACGTAATTTCTTACGTTAAAACTTTTCTTTTGATGTAATTGTGATTTTTTTTCTTTTCTTTTCACATTATGGGTATGGGTCAAGTTTTGGGTCAATGGGTTATTATTAAAACAAGTCAAATCGAAAACTGATCCAAATAAAAGTGGGTCAGTATTTAAACCCAGATCAAAAAAATTGGTATTTATGGTTCAGGTCAAGGTCAGATCAAAGGCAGGGCAAGTGAACCAGTTTTTTTGCACACCCCTATTAATATATGGTACGATTTACTACTTTAGAAAGGTTTCAAGACTAAGAAAACAGAGACCCAAAACTCTGTTTTAATTTATGGTCCTCACTTGATTATTTATAAAAAAATTGTGGGATTCATTTAAATTTCATTTCAAATATTCCCAATAATTTCTTGACGGATAGAAATTCGAAAATGGGATAAAAAATATGACTAACTCCAATCAATTCTCTTTCTATGCTGTTGAAATGAAGTTGGGAGTGCTAAGCTTTACAATTAACGAATCTCATGCACTTAATATTGACCTACATTTTTTGTTTATTGGTTGTAATGGAAATCATGTTTCTTAATCTTTATCTTTCTTTCTACTTTTTGTTTTGGTAACAAGAAGGCCTTAAGCCCAACAAATACATGAAAAGAAACCACCTCAAAACAGAAACAAGAACATTCCTAGATCTAAACACAGAACTAGAATCAGTAAAGAAAAGTCTGAGGGGGAGAATTGAAAGTCATATACTTCTTTTGATCTGGATGCTCCAAAAGAAAATTTGCCAGCCATTCCGAACATATGTTGCCTTCCTTGTAAGTATGAACCAATCGCACCGTTCACCTCCTAGAAAGTCATTCCCGTATTCGAGTCACAAGATGCGACTCACAGGATGCATCACCAACCTTGGTGGGTAAAGTGATAGCAGTTAACGAATCACTTTCAAGAATTACCTTTCTCCAGCCTCCTTACTAAGCTAGTTGCAAAACTTTTAGAGTTCCCCATAATTCTTCTATTATTGCATTGCAGACACGCACCCGGTAAGAGAAAGCATATATCCATTGACCTTTTGAACCACAAATGATCCCTCCACACACTGCCCTACCTGGGTTACCTTTCGAAGCACCATCAATGTTGAGTTTCACCCACCCATTCTCAGGAGGGACCTAACAAATCAAAACTTCAAATAAGGCCTTTGCACAATAGAACTATCCTCATATAGATAACATTAAAAATCTCTTAAGCTCTGATTTCAATTCCTCTTTATCAGTTCAAAATTCAATCAGACAATAAAAGCATTACTATGAGAAGTTGTAACTATAATAGAGGAGCTTAATTTATAAACCTAACGGAATACTATTATAATTTAATGTTGGAAAAAATCTAATTTCCTTAATTTAATATTGCCAATTAAATTTCCCTAATTTAATATTGCCAATTAAATTTCCCTTCATGACGTCATTTTCTTAACAATATTGTTAGGCGGGTTTAGGGAAAGCTTGTGGCGAGAAATCACCATCAATGTGCTAAGCTAGACCGTTCATATCAAGTGAGTGCAACACCATATTACAACTTATCAAAATCTTAAGGTATTGAGTTTATGGGTCAAACCATTTATATCACTTCACTTAGCCCATTATCAACCAATGTGGGACTCACCCCTTCAAGTGTGAAATCCAACATTGGTATACCCCTCAACCGACTAATCAGGCCCAAATTACTCAACTCTTCTCTTAGACAAATACCTGGCTAGCCCGAACACAATCCAGCTCTGAAACCACTATTAGACGGGTTTAGGGGAAGCCAGCGGCGGGAGACCACCATCAATGGGCTAAGCTACTCTGATTGTAGCAAGTGGGTCAAGTTAGAATTTTCCTTTACGTGGGAAATATTGATTAATTAGTTTTCTATTTTAAAATTAATCGGTTTAATGATATTCCAATTGTATTATTTTGATAAGCCCGTTGAGATCATATTGAGTTGGGCTTTTGACATCTATTAGTATTAGGCCTAGTGGTTTTCCGTGATGGGTGGACCCTGGTTCTCTTAATTTATTATTCCACAAATTGCTTCAGTATTGGAAACTGAAATTTGATGTCATTGTAGAAGATTATACTAGCAAATAAAATTACAAAACATTTTTAAAATGAGTTCTACATTTTTTCTGATAAGCTGAAAAACTTTTAGTTTTTTTTTTTTAAAAAATCCATGACCCGTCTGGGTCACGGGTCACCGGTTTTGACCGGGTTTGGCCGGTTTTGTCCGTGTTTCGACCGGGTCAATGCATGACCGGTCCAATGCTTGACCCGAACCGGTCTAATGACCGGTTCACCGGGTTTTGGTTCGGGCCGGGTTTTACAACACTGTATATGAGTACTTTAAATTCTTTTGATTCCTTTAATTAGTGGGAGTTGTACTCGAGGCTTTCTTTTGAGTGCTTTAAATTCTTTTGATTCCCTTGATCAGTGGGAGTTATATTCAGTTTGCATTTTGGTCATGCAAACTCATGATGATTTTTGTGACTTTTGTTTGAGTTTTAATAATTGATGATCATCACTATTGTTATTTCTACTGTCTACTGAGAAATATATGTATGAATAGTATTTTTAAGCATGTTGTGAACTTAAAGATGATTGGATGTCACAAATTTTGATATCTCATGTTGTATTGTGACATGTTGGTTTATTTAAACTAAGCAATCTCATGTCGTTTGGAAATTGTGTTAATTCAATTTTGTGTTGTTAAGAATTTGGATTGAAAAAAGCAATTTCATGTTGTTTAAAAATCACGGTAATGCAATTTCATGTTTAGAAATTATGGTAATGCGATTTCATATTGTTGAGAAATTGCATTATGGAGTGTAATTTCATGTTGTTTGGAGATTGCACTAATGTAATTTCATGTTGTTGAGAAATTACATTGAGGACAGATAAGAATTAGTAGTGTGTTACGTTGTTGATCACATTTTGGCACTAATTCTTACTACACTATTAGGCCTTTATTTATGAAGATGTAATACTCATTGTATGTGAGTATTGTAACAGCCCGTGTTAACCCGGTCTGTTAACACACTATCGTATTAAGCCACGCTTAATTAAAATGCGAAATAACTTTTTCTTTAATTCAATTATGACGTCATTAGCTTAGCCAACTTGATTACTGAATCATTTTCATAAAAATACTGCCTGTATGTAAATTGCAAGACAACTAACTGAATACCTCGTACATAAATAAATGTGTGTATCTAAAGCCACAGGTCTACACAGGTAGCCTGGGTCAAATCCTGATACTTTAATTACAACATTAACTAAAAGACAGTAACACAATCATGTGGCATGGACAAACCCCATGCTCACCAAATAAGGCAACAATGCCCAACAAATAGTCTCAACATAATCAACATAATAAAAACGGGAAACATAACAGCAAATCCAGCAAGACAGCATATCAAAATATCAGCTCAACTCTGGCCTCCTGCCACCTGAGCCCTCAACATTACCTGATCCTGAAATAAGCGTCCCCAAACGTGGGGTGAGATCTCTAACAAGAAATCTCAGTAAGACAAGGGGTCCTCAAGGAGTCTCCACCCCAAGCTCACTTACATGTGTAATATAAGTTCTAAAAACAGTATTACAGTATAAGTTCTAAAATCATGCGATGCAGCAATTAATCATGTCATGTGTGCTTTCAAATCTACTGGCCAGAGAAATGTAGGAATACGTCTATGCCTACATGAGTACATGGATACTACCTGCACCTCACCCACATGCTTCTCCATCTTGTATGTACTACATACTCAGGATTGCCGTCTAGGTGGACACCACATGCATATCATAAATGCTCATTACATATAAACAGCTCAACAGCATTTCCAAAATAATCAAAACATGTAACACAGCATGCATAAACCCATCCCCATGGGACATGGTGGAACATCAAAATGGCTAAACCGAGGACACGAAAGCTTACCTTGCAAGCTAGCTATCCAAGCCAAGAGTCCAACCACTCACAAGTCCACAAACAGCAGTATCACAATCTGATATGGACCAACATTACATCAATATTAATGCATCTCAAGCATACAACTTTAAAGACTACGCCTTTCTTTTACGTTTTACGTCTTAAGGCTTCCAACAAAGCCATAAGCCCTTAATCATGCGATTCTGACTTAGTCCAGTTATTACAGAAGTCCAACTTCCTTAAACTAGGGTCCACACACACCCCATAGCTTACTGTTCATACAGTAAAGCTACTGTCTGCGCAGAACCCAGGATATCCGGATATCAGAAGGGGCATATCCGGATATGCCATATCCGGATATCACACTGGACATATCCGGATATGTCATATCCGGATACCCAGATCCCATATCCGGATATCAATATCCGGATACCATATCCGGATACTGATATCCGGATATCTGTTCGACAGATATCCGGATATCTCACGACAGAATGCAGTTTCTGCATTTCGTGAATATCCATCCCAAAGATCCAACTTTTAACACATGTACACGTTAAAGCATGCATCTTTAAGCATATACAAGTTCATTGAGGTGTTGGTTACTTCATTTTAATCTTTTACATGCCAAGACACCAACTTTAAGCATTAAACTTAAGATCAAAGGTGTAGAACACTTACCCCAAGCTTTGAGCAGCCAACAATGGTGCTCTTGGAGCTCACAAGTCAGCTCCAATGTACAGACCTCAAGGTGCACGAAAATGTCACCCAAGCAAGGACCTTTCCTCACAAAGAAAGCTTCTTGAGGCTTCACCACTCAAGAACAAGACTCCCAACCAAGCCAAGGAAGGAACTCAGCCTCACACTCTCCCTCAAACAGCAACACCCTCAGAAACAAGACCACAACCTCCTTACAATGCACTCACTCAAGTGTTTCCATGGTGAAAGAGGGAGGATTTAAGCTAAAGGTGGCAACTTTCAAGCCAAATGGCCAAGGATGAAGGAAGGAAGAAGGGAAGGCAGCAGCAGCCACCCAAGTC
The DNA here is from genome assembly GCA_032173675.1 of Gastrolobium villosum. NCBI lineage: Eukaryota > Viridiplantae > Streptophyta > Magnoliopsida > Fabales > Fabaceae > Gastrolobium > Gastrolobium villosum. Next base: position 16,773 of record JAVKPL010008632.1, on the reverse strand, counting down.
ACGTAGGAATAAAAGAATGTCTAGGGTTGTGTGCCAAAAATGTCTATTTATAGGCACAAGCCACACACGCGCAGTATTAGCCTTAATAGCAAAGTAAAAGATCTTGATCTCAAACTTCGGATTCTAGACCTAGACATTTTTCTAAGATTTGTCATATTTTTATTTTATTTTTCGGAGCACCTTTCCGGTACGCGCTTTTCCATAGCCAGTATCAGTTCTGGCATCAGATTACGTCGTTTTGACTTGAAACTTGTTTTACAAGTCCTACATAATATTCTAGTAATTATCATGCATTCGTTATAATTTTCCGGGATACCTTTCCGGTACGCATTTATACCGAGTAGCAGAACCGGTATCTGCGCTTTTCTTCCGAAAAGCGACTTTCAGCATTTTTACTCACTCAATATAATTATCTAAGCCCATTAATAATTATTGGGGTCAATTATGGAATCATTTCCTAATTATCATAATTAATTCGCTAATTACCTTAATTAGCGGTGCGGGTTCTTACATTCACCCCACCTTTTTAAGGATTTTGTCCTCAAAATCAGAAACATATCTGTCTCGAAAGTCGGGATACTGTCGAAGAAGCTCATCCTCTCGCTCCCATGTGCACTCCTCGGGACTACGCCCAGTCCACTGCACCTTGACCATCGGAATGATCTTGCTCCTAAGCTGTTTCTCGCCTCGATCGAGAATCTTGAGTGGTCCGACGGGAGTCTTTAGGTTCTCCCGAACCTCCAAATCATCCGGTTGCACCACGTGCGAAGGGTCTGCTATGTACTTTCGAAGCTGAGACACGTGAAACACGTCGTGGATGTTGGCGAGGTTCGGAGGTAAGGCGAGTCGATAGGCAACTGGTCCTACTCTACCAAGGATCTGGTAGGGCCCTATGAATCGCGGGCTTAACTTCCTCACGCCGAGTGCCCGTCCAACACCGGTGACAGGTGAAAGTTTCACAAACACGTGCTCACCCTCACTGAACTCCAGTGGTCGATGCTTGACATCATAGTAGCTCTTCTGACGATTCTGCGCCTGCTTCAACTTTTCCCTGATCATCTGGATCTGTAGGGTAGTATCTTGGACAAAGTCCAAGCCGAAAAGCTCTTTATCTCCAACCTCAGACCAGCAGGTAGGAGTCCGACACCTCCTACCGTACAGCGCCTCGTAGGGTGCCATGCCCAGACTAGCATGAAAACTGTTGTTGTATGAGAATTCAACCAACGGAAGGTACCTATCCCATGCAGAACCCTGCTCCAACGTGCAAGCTCTCAGCATGTCCTCCAATGTCTGGATGGTCCGCTCAGTCTGTCCGTCAGTCTGAGGGTGATAGGCGGTACTCAATCTCAACTGCGTACCAAAAGCCTCCTGCAGCGCCTCCCAGAACCGAGATGTGAACTTCGGGTCCCTATCACTGATGATACTCCCGGGCACCCCGTGAAGCCTCACGATCTCACGGACATATAGTTTGGCCAACTGCTCTGTAGTGAAGCTCACCTTCACTGGAAGAAAATGGGCAGACTTGGTCAATCTGTCCACTATGACCCAGATAGAGTCACAACCAGCCTGAGTTTTAGGCAATCCCACCACGAAGTCCATGGAAATACTCTCCCACTTCCACTGTGGAATCTCCAGAGGTTGAAGTTTACCAGACGGTTTCTGGTGCTCGATTTTCACTTTCTGACAAATTAGACACTTGGACACGTAGACCGCTATGTCTTTCTTCATGCCCGGCCACCAAAAACTTCTCTTTAAGTCCTGGTACATTTTTGTAGCACCAGGGTGGATAGTGAATCGGCCCTTATGAGCCTCTGCCATAACCTCTTCGGTCAATGGCCCTCGAGGAATAACAATCCTCTTCTGGAACAGTAGCAATCCGTCATCGTTCCAAGACACACCGTCCTGGTTCTTCACATAATCGAGGCACTCTCTTTGCACTTGCGCCTCTTTGATCTTTTCCATCAGCTCATTAATCACTTCCGCTGTTTCCATTTCGAGCAGTTCACCCCCAAACAAGGAGTTCACTCTCAAGTCTCTGAACTTCTCGATCACCTCGTAGTCGTTCATCATTAAACTGGATAAGCTCACGGATTTCCGACTCAAAGCATCGGCTACCACATTGGCCTTGCCAGGATGATACCTCAACTCAAAGTCGTAGTCCTTCAAGAACTCCATCCATCTACGCTATCTCATGTTCAACTCCTTCTGGTCAAACAGGTACTTCAGGCTCTTGTGATCACTGAATACAGCAAACTTCATGCCAAACAGGTAATGCCTCCAAATCTTGAAAGCAAAAACAATGGCTGCCAACTCCAAGTCGTGAGTCGGGTAGTTCTCCTCATGAGGTTTCAAATGTCTTGAAGCGTAAGCAACCGCTTTCCCTTTCTGCATCAGCACACAGCCAAGTCCTTTACCAGAGGCATCGCAGTACAACTCGAATTGCTCCGCAGGATCAGGAAGAACTAACACTGGAGCAGTAGTCAGTCTCTCCTTTAACTCCTGGAAACACTCCTCACACTCATGTGTCCACACGAATGGAGTCTCCTTTCGGGTAAGGCGAGTCATCGGTAGCACCATCTTGGAGAATCCCTCGATGAACCTCCGATAGTAGCCTGCCAAACCCAAGAAGCTTCTCACTTCTGTAACCGTCTTGGGCCTCTCCCAATCCATCACGGCCTCAATCTTGTTAGGATCAACTGCAACTCCATTAGCAGAAATTACATGACCCAGAAATTTCACCGCCTTGAGCCAAAACTCGCATTTTGACGGCTTCGCATAGAGCTTCTTCTCTTTTAGCACTTGCAACACAATCTTCAAGTGCTCGGTATGCTCCTCCTCCGTCTTGGAGTAGATCAAGATGTCGTCAATGAAGACGATCACAAACTGATCCAGGTACGGCTGGAAGATTCTGTTCATGTAGTCCATGAACACTGCGGGTGCATTGGTGAGTCCAAACGGGATCACCAAGTACTCGTAGTGCCCGTACCTCGAGCGAAATGCTGTCTTTGGGACATCCTCCGGCTTTACCCGTATCTGATGGTAACCGGACCGGAGATCGATCTTTGAATACACGCAAGCACCTCTGAGCTGATCCAGCAAATCATCAATGCGTGGAAGAGGGTACTTGTTATTGATTGTCACCTTGTTCAACTGTCGGTAGTCGGTGCACAACCGCATGGTCCCATCTTTCTTTTTAACAAAAATGACCGGTGCTCCCCAGGGAGACACACTCGGTCGAATAAAGTCTTTCGCTGAAAGCTCCTCGATATGCTTCTTCAGCTCCGCCAACTCTGGTGGCGACATCCGGTATGGAGCCAACGAGATAGGCCCCACACCAGGCAATAAGTCAATGGAGAACTCTATCTCCCTCTGCGGTGGAAACTCAGGTATCTCCTCAGGAAACACCTCGAGGAATTCCCTCAACACAGGAATGCCAGTGAGATCCTCCTGTGTCCCACTCACCAAACCTCCCAACATGACATAGCCAAATGCCCCTGCTCTCAAGGCCCTCCTCGCCTGCAGGACTGAAATGAACGGTGAGGAACTGGCTGTGGACCCACCCGGAGACATCACCACTTTCTTGGCACAACAGTCAATCATTGCACAGTTTCTGGACAACCAATCCATGCCCAGAATAATTTGAAGGTTGGCCATCGGTAATCCTATCAGATCTACCAAGAAGTCACGGCCATCCCACTGAAACGCTACATCGCGATGAACAGTGGAGGTCAAACATTTTTCTCCGGTGGCGGTGGTAACCCGCATCGGTGGAGAAAGCACATCACTGGGCAACTCAAGCCCCACAGCAATAGGGGTAGCAACAAAAGAGTGCGTTGCCCCGGAATCAAATAAAACATCAATAGCTGATCCACCAATGGTAACAGTACCTCTGACCAGGTTCGGAGCTCTGTCCGACTGCTGACGATCAAGTGTGTAGACTCGTCCGGTAGTAGGTGGCACTGCTGGTGCCCCAGTAGGAACCATCTGCAATGGCACAGCCTGCACTGCAGCAACTCTCGCCGTCGGGCAATCTCTAGAGTAGTGGCCCTCCTTGCCACACTGGAAGCATATCAGCAGACCGGTAGAGCACGGCCCAAAATGTGACTTCCCGCATCCAGAACATCTGGGAGCAGGAGGTCTAGCGGTATTTCCCGGAGCGGCAGTCTTTCTGAACTGGTTTGGCGCTTGCTTAGCCGCCAACGGTGGTTTGCCCTTGCCCTTGTTGGCAAAATTCTTATTCTTCCAGGGAGTAGAACCACCAGCGCTCTGCGGCACCTCAACCTTGACCCTCTTGGCCTGACTCGCCCGGCAGTAGTCCTCGATGTCGCGACACTGCTGCACCAACGCTCCGAAGTCTCTCGAAGCAGAACCGGCGAGATGTCCAGCAATATCCTCATTAAGTCCCCTCCGGAACTTGGCCGCCAGAAAAACGGGAGTCGGTCTCGCCATGCGGAAATGAGAGAACTTGACCAGTTCATTAAACTTGGCCAGGTACTCGTCGACAGACAACGAGCCCTGCACCAATCGGTCAAACTCTCCCTGCTTCCTCTCCTGAGAGTCGTAAGGAAAGTACTGGCCCAAGAAGCTCTCCTCGAAGAATGGCCACGTCATCACATGACCCTGCATCTCGTAGACCTGAGAGAGATTGGTCCACCACTCATGGGCCTCGCCCTCCAGCATATAAGTGGCGAACAGCAGCTTCTGCGGATCCGTGCACTGCATGATCCGGAAAATCTTATCCAGCGCCTGTAGCCATCTGGCAGCAGCAATGGGATCATACGATCCGTCGAAGGTAGGTGGCTTATGCTTGCGGAAAGCATTCAGCCGGCGATCGATCTCGTCACGATCCTCAGCAAGTACGGGGATAGTCTGCATAGCCCCCGTCAAGTGACTACCCTCACCCATTTGGCTCTGGGTGTCCTCCTGTTGACTAGGCGGAGGTGGAGGCGGTGGCGGCGGTGGAGGTGGTGGAGGACCCTGGCCCGCAGCAGGACCAGCCCTCAACTCCTCCAACATGACCCTCATCATAGTCATGTTGGCCATCCGGTTCTCCTCCAGAACCTCTGCCGTGGTTTGCCGGTTCGCATCTCGAATAGCGTCCAGCATCGCCCAGTTTGCCAGCCTCGTGGCTTCCTGGTCGGCTAGTCGGGCCGCCTGCATCTCAGCCAATGCAGCCAGGACAGGATCCGTCTGATCCTCACTAGTACTCGTGTTCCTCCTCGGTGGCACCATGACTCTGCACAAGTTACACAAAGAATGAGTTGATCAGGCCCACGCCATGTGGTCACATATGCATTATCATAACACACACCAGTCAGAGAGAACGCAAAGTAGACACGCAACGACTCATCCTAAGTTATTGCAATACATACAGGCTTTTCCCTAGAAAGTGCTCTGATACCATAAAATGTAACAGCCCGTGTTAACCCGGTCTGTTAACACACTATCGTATTAAGCCACGCTTAATTAAAATGCGGAATAACTTTTTCTTTAATTCAATTATGACGTCATTAACTTAGCCAACTTGATTACTGAATCATTTGATGTAAAGTCCCACATCGGTTGGAGAGGGGAACGAAGCATGCCATATATATGGGTGTGGATACCTTTCCTAGTGGAGGCCTTTTGGGGGTAACCCCAGAACGTAAAACCGTGAGTTCCGGCGGGCCTTTGGGTGGCCGGGGCAAAGCGGACAATATCTGCTACAGGGTTTTGGGCTGTTACAAATGGTATCAGAGCCTGGTCCTGGACCGGTGTGTACAGCGGGGACGCTGTATTCCCAGTGGGGGAGGATGTAAAGTCCCACATCGGTTGGAGAGGGGAACGAAGCATGCCATATATATGGGTGTGGATACCTTTCCTAGTGGAGGCCTTTTGGGGGTAACCCCAGAACGTAAAACCGTGAGTTCCGGCGGGCCTTTGGGTGGCCGGGGCAAAGCGGACAATATCTGCTACAGGGTTTTGGGCTGTTACAAGTATGGAAGGTCATGTACTATGATATTTTCGGTATATTGATCGACATGTTCCTATGATGGGATTATGTTGGATTGAATTGTGTTGAGATGCTGATATTGAAATTGGAATATTGTTTTTCAAAATCATGGCCACGTAAAATGATTTTTTAGTTATTAACCCGATAGAGTCATTTTCAAAATAAAATGATTTTCAAAATAATATTAAATTAATTAATATAGCCCAAGTGGGAGAATGTTCGAATTTTCCTTTATGTGGAAAATTTTAATTAATTAGTTTTCTATTTTAAAATTAATCGAGTTAATGAATATTCTAATTGTATTATTTTGACAAGCCCGTTGTGATCATGTTGAGTTGGGCTTTTGGCATCTGTTGATATTGAGCCTAGTTGGAAAGCAGTGTAGACTTGAATGTGACCCTGGTTTTCCATAATGGCTGGACCTAGTTGACACAAACTCTTTTTAGGGTATTTAGCTAGGTCCCATCTCTAGCCTATTTATATTGGGATAAAGTTCCATGAGCCATCATGCTCCTATCACGGAAGGCTGCCATTTTGGAATAGGTCATAGAGAGGAAGACTCTAGATGTGAGATCAAGGTTCTTCGCTTAGTATATAAGATGGCCCAATTAGGTACACAAATTTCTCTTAGAGCAAAATTGATATGTGGTGTTTTATATATCATACATGTTTCGATCTTTGTTTTGAATTATTATATGAAAATATCTTGCAGGTCCGTCACCACATCTCAACCCAAAATCTTAAGCGGTTCATAGGTCCTCCCACTTATATACACTTAACTTAGCCCCATTACCAACCAACGTGAAAATCATCGCATTGAATATCCCTTTAATTTGTCTATATGGTTTTACCGACAACTTCTTACCTAAACCATCCCAATGCCAAACACTTTTTAGAATAAACTTTTGTACACCAAAACTTATATGTGTGAAAAACTTCAAATATTCTCGATGGTCCATAGTACAAGTACGTGTAAGACAAAAGAGCTGATGTACATGATAATTGATATTGCGATGAACCGACGTGCCAGGAAAAAAATGTAGACATGAAAATGATTTGTGATTCCGTTTTCAACAAACGCAAAATTAAGCATGTGCCACGTTACTTCAGTCCCCTTCTCTTAAAATGCAACGTTTTTGGTCAACCCTGGTTCTCAATCTTTCTTTTCCAATTTGGACTCCAGCAGAGGAAAAATGATGTGCTGATTTATTATACTGTGTTAATTTCAAAGCTGACTAGCGAGCTTTGTATTTTAATCAGACTATACAAAAGCATCATCACGTACCGTTTTGGCAGTGACCACTGACCACCAGTGAGTTTTCAAAATTTTAATATCCTCACCCATAGAAATCCATGCCCATGAAAGTGATAAGGATATTCTAGGTTGAACAATCTGATGAATTGCAAAGCAGTACAAGAATTTGTAAAGAAGCAATTCAAGCCAAAAGCTTAAGTCGGTGGGTGAGAGCTTTTTAATGGTTTTATATATCTCAACACGCCCACTCACACGAGAGCCATTTGGGCTTGAAGAGTGGACAAGGGCCCACCTACATGTGCGAACAAAGAAATTCCACTTGAAAGAAAGTGGGGGGCGGCGAGGATCGAACCCGGGACACGAGACTCTGATATCATGTAAAGAACCAATTCAACCTAAAAACTTAAGCTGGTGGGTGAGGGCTTTTTAATGGTTTTATATATCTCAACAAAATTACCAATGATGAATTTGTAAGTACGAGAATACACACGTAATTAAAAAAAAAAGAAGACACAATTTACCCTAATTCTACCCAATTTAGGAGTACCTATATTATTATATTTTACTCACCGCACTTGTTAGATTCACGTTGTTGACTAAATACGAAATAGGAGTCATACTCATAAAAATTACCCTTCAAGAAGACATGACATGGAAACAAACAATCAGAAAAAAAAAAAAAAAAAGGTTTCATTTGATCATTTCCTTGTTTCGATCAAACACTTAGCTTACTCATTAAGATAAACGACCTCCCTCTTAATCTCTTAAAGCTGTCTTCTCCTTTCAAATACTTTCCACCTTTTGGAAAAAAGATGATTTGGATTTATCTTTCGTAGCACCTTTCTCTAAAAGAAAACAAACAGTTACGATACTATCTTGAACGGTTATCCTTCAAGATGCCATATATTCATGCCAGTGCCTTTTATATCCATCAAGATCATGCATGGTTGGCAATCATGTTAGGATAGTTTGTTAAGTAAGATAGAGTTCCGTAGATCTACCACTTAAACGTGGATTTTCTCCGCTGCAAGGCTTAAGCAGCGAGAGTGGGTAGCAAGTGGAGCATCCAGCTTTTCTGGTACTCATACACCTAAACACCCCAAAACCACACTGCTTAGACGGTAGCTATGCAGAGATACCGATACGGTTGTTCAGGAAACAGATAAAATGATTGTTGACCAAATTAAGAATTCAATTATATATATATATATATATATATATATATATATATGGGGTAAACATTTCTCAAGCAGCTTGAGATAAGTTTATCTCCAGCTAGCCTCAAAACTACGTCGTTTGATTAATGAAGGATATTTATGTAATCTTAGGTGAATTAATGAAGGGTGTTTCAGTAAAATGTACATGATATAAAAATAAATAAAATTACAATAACACCCTCCATTAATTCACCTAGAATTACATAAACACCCTTCATTAATCAAAACGACGTAGTTTTAGGACTAGCTGTAGATAAACTTATCTCAAGCTGCTTGAGAAATGTTTTTCCCTATATATATATATATACATATATATATATATATATATACATATATATATACATATTTAACATATATATATATATAGATATATATATATATATATATATATATATATATATGTACATATATACATATATATATATCTACATATGTACATATGTACATATGTATCTATATATGTATATATATATATATATAGATATGTACATATGTATATATGTATATATATATATATATATATATATATATGTATGTATGTATATATATATATATATATATATATACATACATATGTATACATATATAGATACATATATATACATATATATACATATATACATATATATGTATATATGTATATATGTATATATATATATATATATATATATATATATATATATATGTATATAATTTTTTTTAGTAATGTGAGTTATTGGATTCAAGTGGATCAATGATCAAGATTGAGTATAAGACTTCTAATTCTTACACTGATGTAAGAATATCCTATCCCACACACACACACACACACATATATATATATATATAGGGTAAAGTGTGTGTCATTTTGAAGGATGTAAAGTTGTATCATTTTAAGAGAAGTAAGAGATAGATAAAGGAGAAGAGAGAGAGTTGACAAAAAAATAAAAGTGTGGGTCCCACCTCTTTGTGAGAGTGAAATAATATAAGTTATGTCATTTAAAAGGATAAACACTTCTCTCTCCTCCATTTTCTTTTTATTTCTAATTTTATAAATTAGAAATAATGATAAAACACACAAAAATGACATAGTTTCATTAAAAAATGACACAAAATTGTATCCTTTAAAATGAGAAACACTAAACCCAAAAACCAATAAATTTTGTTTATAAAAATCCGTAATACTAATAACAAAAAATGAAAATCTTCAGTTGAAAAGAGAAGAGAAAAGAAAACATGACAAAACTTAATCGATGAGAAAACAAAAATAACAAAGAACGTTGAAAAAACGAAAGAGGACATATTCCTCTATTGCCGACAATTGGCGAAGAGAGGGCACCGTATGCAATGGTTCCCCACCTTGACCAACCATCTCTCATTCACATCATTTCATAATATTTCCATTTCTTGGCACCCTACTTTATATTGTTTGTTGCTTTATTTAATACAATGAAAAAAAATTACAAATTCATATGCTTCTTAATTTCTATATAAATCTAACAATTCTTAAGGCGGTGCAATATCGATTGAGAGAAATGGAGAATTGACCGGAGAGTGCTTGAAGACTTTCATTTAAGGGTTTTATAATTCTAATGTTGGAGGAGAATTGAAATATTATGTTGTAAAGATAAAAAGCACGTGGGATCCATGTGTTACAAAAAATTATATGTAGGATCCATGTCAGCACGGAAATCGAAGGATGTGTAAAAAAATTTCAATTCTCATGTTAGATGAGAATTATAAAACCCTTCATTTAATTATGAAAATGCCAAGTCTTGAGTCATGTTATTTTCCAATGCACCAAGAATTAATTGAAGTATTTGTATTGAACTCTGAAACATGCAATTGCATTTTGTCATAGCAATCTTAAAAGTCCACATATTGTTCTCTACTTCAATACTACCAATTCAGATAATCATGACCATGCATATCCTCCTTAATAATGCAAATTGCTTCCACACGTAACACTGCCCTACAATAAGATTTAACCCTCTTAACTCGGAAACGCAAACGGAAACAAAGGGGAAACTGACAAGGTTCTGATTATCATTTTGGAGTTTTTAGCTATAAGATAAGATTGAATGAAATCAAAATGTACTCCTCAACCTAGTGAAAAATTTAATGTCTTTGTTCTATCTCTTCATCACTTTTCCTATATATAGAGAAGATTCAGCCATTTCCTTCACATCGATATATGAACAAGTTTTCTATTAGTTCACATTGAGTTGCGAAAAATGGGTTCCAAGGTTTTCCTTGTTCTAGTTATGTTCTTGGCGACTATCATTCTCATCTCTAGTGAGGTTACACCCAAAGACTTCGAAGAAAAACATGACAAAGAAAATGGTAATTTTGTTCATAAGATTTTTCATCATTAGCTATATGTTTTATTGGTTATGTACTCGTGATAGTTAGATAACAGCATTTTCTATATCTTTGGAGATTTTTTCAATTTGTTGGAAAAATCTTTTAAAGTTTAATCAAGTTTTAGGTTCCATGAATTCTTACGAGGACATCAACTTTCTTTACTATGCAAAAAATAGCTATTTCCTAAGGTCATGAAGAAATTGTATATGCATTTTGACAATTGACCACAGATCAGGACTAGCTAGTAACTACTTTGTCGATTCATTAATCTGTTATATATGGGGATGTACAGTAATTGCATCTAAGGATTGGTAAATATTACAGAGAATAACGGTATAATCTGTTGTATTTCTGAAAGTACATAATTATAATATTTATTATAATCATGTACTTCCGGCGATACACAGAACTGCACCAATATTTAGGCACAATCACTTTGCAAATTATATATATATATATATATATATATATATATATATATATATATATATGTGTGTGTGTGTGTCTTGGTGTGTGTATACACGTAAACAAAATATGATCTTAAACATTAAAACTAGCTACATGGTCATTATGAAAATGTTAACTGTTTTTTTGCAGGTAATCTTGCCACAAATGGGGTAGATGAAAGCAAATATGGCTTTCGTGGTTATGGCGGCTATGGTGGCTATGGAGGTTATGGTGGATATGGAGGTTATGGCGGCTATGGTGGGCGTGGTGGTTATGGCGGCTATGGTGGCTATGGAGGTTATGGTGGGCGTGGAGGTTATGGTGGCTATGGCGGGCGTGGAGGCTATGGAGGTTATGGCGGTTATTGTGGCTATGGTTGCTGTCGTTGGGGATACTATGGACGCTGTCTAAGGTGTTGCTATTATCCTGGTGAACATGTTGAGGCTGGTGTTGATGCTAAACCTCACAACTAAGGACACTTGCTAAAACCTATGTGTGTGTCTTTGTAACGCTACAAATAAAACTTCATGAGAATAAGATAGTTGTAATGAAAGTGGAAATCTTTCCTTTCTCATACTATGTGAACGAATAATAAAATTGACTTATTTCCTGATCTTATGTTCTCTCTATTCGTTTTGGCTAAAATTAAATAAACAAAGATAATTGATTTTTTTTTCTTTCTCCATGAAGGCTATTGCTAAGGGAGTTTGAGAGAATTGAAAAACTTCACGCAAAATTACTTAAAAGTTAATTAATTCACAAAGTAACGATGTAGACACCCCATTTTTTGGGCATGAACTTTCATAAGAATTCAAGGACCCCTACATTTTGGCGAATTTTCTGATGCAATTCAACAACTGTTGAGTTCCGCTTAATACGTGATGGCATTTTCTCGCCTTCAAAATCTACACTGCAACGACTTTCCACTTTCCTATCATTATAATATAGAACAACACGAATAAAATCATAATTTGAATTTATTCTTAAAAATATTAATGAAAAACACAAAACAGAATATGAATAAACAAGTGAAAAATGTATGTAAGAGTATTGATTGATGATGGAGAAGAGTTGTGAAGAGTGTGGAGATGAGAAAAGTTTAAATAAGGAAGAATTGGGCCACTGATCACACCCTAATTGGGTAAGTTTGCCACGCAGGTCATGTTCCCTGTGAGGTGTGTCTCTTTTATCAAACATGCCTCCTGTTGGGCGTGTCTCTCTCCTCCAAGTCACGTCTCATATGGGATGTGTGTGTCTCCAAACAATTATGCCCCTTATGGAGTTGTTTGCGTGCTATAAATTTGTATATACATTCAAAATGACTATATACATAGCACGAGAAATCAAACAGGAAAAAGGAAAAAATAGTTGCTAAATAATAAAATATATATATATATATAGGGTTTATCATCTATCATTTAACATGACCACAAAAAATTTCCTACACATACAACGTTTTGTGGGGCCCACATAAAAAAAAAACTCTAACACGTAAAAAGAATCTCTATAACATAACACAATCACTTTTCATACGACATAACTTTTATAAAACCCATATATATATATATAATTTAATGAAATTAATATTTTATAATTCAATGTGAGATATAAATAAGGAAAATGTATATTAATTAATTAATGATAATGCAAAACCGGTAAATAACCTTGAGATACACCACCCCAAAAGCTAGCTCAAGGGGTGGGAGTGCTCAAGTCCTTATAAACTTCACATTAGTTGCTCTTACAAGTGGGATTATATATCTCAACACGCCCCCTCACGCAAGAGCCCTTTAGGCTAGAAGGGTGGAAATTGCACAGGCCTAATTTTTGGTTTACCTTTTTGTGCTTTTTGTTTTTATTTCACCTTAAAGTGGGGGACGGTGAGACTCTGATACCATGTAAAGAACCTTGAGATATGTAACACCCCGTGTATACCCAGTTTGTTAACATGTCATCGTATTAAGCCACGGTTAATTAATATGTGGAAAAACTTTTTCTTCAATTCAATTATGACGTCATTATAATTACCAAGTTGCATTACTCAATTTATTTTCAAAATATCGCCTGTATATGATTGCAAAAGACATCTAACTCAAATAACTCATAATTATATATAATAAGTTTCTACATTATTACAATTCGAACATAAAATCTAACATAGTCAAACGTGACATGGACAAACCCCATGCTCACACAAACAAGGCAACATCGCCAACTAAGTCTCAACATAATATTATTTAAATGAAACTAAAAAAATAACAGCAATAAACACAGTCCAACATCATCATATCAGCAACTAACTAAGTCAGCTCTGGCCTCTTGACGCCTGAGGTATCAACCCTAGCATTACCTGAACCCGAAATGATGCCCCAAACGTGGGGTGAGATCTCTAACAAGAAATCTCAGTAAGACAAGGGGTCCTCAAGGAACTTCCACCCCGAGCTCACTTACATGTGTAATATTAGTTCTAAAAATAGTTTACAATATAAGTTCTGAAAATAGTGCAATGCAACAGATAATCATGTAATATGTGTCAAATCAATTCTACTGGCCAGAGAAATGCAGGAAATACGTCTAAATCCTACAGATAGTGCAAGACGCTACTTGCGCCCACCCACAGCCCCACCATATTGTATGAAGCTACATACAAAGGCTTGCCATCTAGGTGGAACAACACATACATATTAAAAGCCATTGCACATAATAACTTAAAATAATTCAAATATAAAAGCATGAAAGCACAGCATGCATATAAACCATCCCCCCATGGGGTATGGTGGAACCACACGGTGGCTAAACCGAGGACACGAAAGCTTACCTTATCTGCAACATGCTCCAATGATCTCTCAGTATCCAAAGGACCACAATCATAGGCCCTCACAAAATCACAACCTATTTCAAGATATAAAGGCAATTAATAAATATACTTGTTTACGACATTCTTTTATATAATATCTTTTACGTAGTCATTCTTTACGTAGTGACACCAACTCAAGGTGGGAGGGACTAAGTTCACTCCCTAATGTCCCTTAACCATATAACATCACTTACAACTACCATAGAGTCTATAATTCATTTCCTTGAAGAACATTCCAAAGAATTCAACTCTATTTACGAATACAACAACAAACTTCGCTTACCATTTTTAAAACTGCAGTTGCAAATATTTACCAAATATTCTGATATTTTAATATGTTAAACTAGACAACACAAGCTTTCCAACAACATATTTTATGTCTCAATCGGAGTTGTATAACTCCGGTTATGATTTTCGCAAAGTGACTGCTGCAAATTGAATTTTCAGCAATCAAGACGCGACTTCAAACTAACACTGAGATCAAACCACTTATCAAATGGCTACGAAATTTTACAGCGTTGTAGCCCTATGTTTTAGCTACACATAGGTTCGTTGTTGTCTTAATATCCGGATATTTCCAACCAAATATCCGGATATTTCGTGTCAGAATGCAGTTTTGCATTTCGTGAGATACCCTTCCCAAAGGTGATTCATTTATCGATTGCAGAGGCTTAGACACACGTTTCTAGGTGTGTTTACCCTTAACCAAATCCCAATTACCATCTTTAATTCATTACATGTATCAGAGCTCCATTTATATCTAAAAGAATCAAGATCAGATGAAGAGACTTACCCTGGGTTTTCAAAATAGCGGCCAGAGATGCTTCACCTTCACAACTCCGAATCCCAGCTCCAAGAACTCCCAAAATCAGCAACCCTAACTCAGCCCAAAACTGATCCTCACCCTCACAAGGCTATTTCACACACTCCTACGGTGTTTAGTGTAACAGCCCATTGTACACCGGTATTTTTAACATTAATTATGATATTAAGCGCAGTTACAATCACAACAATTCATTTATAAAAAATGCGAATAAACATTTTCCGATTATTACGCGAGCAGTTGAAAACATAAAAAGCGTAATAATTAAAAGCTGTGACCGTAATTGTAAAATCTTGCGGAATAATTATCTATGCTATTTTAATAGTTTACTTTACTTATAATATGACACGAAGGGGTTCCCATAAACCCACTTAGCCAATTTCACACTTTTGCATTTTCTACACATCCGAACATGGTTCGGTCTCTAAACTATTGTGGGCGCACAGTAAAAACTCAGTCCCTCATATCTTGCTATCTTTCTTCCTTACTTAATTAAATTTCTAGAAAGCTATTACATGCTTGGTTCCGAGCTCGTTTACTCTGGTTATCGCCGTTTGAAGTTGGACAACCAAAACTGCCAACCAACCCCGAAACTGCTCCAAACATCCCTCACTCCTTGAATTTCTGCACCTAATCCACTCATCCATTTTCTCTCAAATTTTTATTACATAAACTAGACACCTCAATATTAGATTTGATATATCATACACTTAATTTGACTAAGAAGCGAAGCGGGAATAAATTTCCCAAAACGGTCCAGAACAGCCTCCAAGTGCAGGGCAAA
Source organism: Gastrolobium villosum (assembly GCA_032173675.1). Classification (NCBI taxonomy): domain Eukaryota; kingdom Viridiplantae; phylum Streptophyta; class Magnoliopsida; order Fabales; family Fabaceae; genus Gastrolobium; species Gastrolobium villosum. The sequence continues at coordinate 1,055 of JAVKPL010008632.1, read as the reverse complement.
ACAGGGCAGCAACCTTCCCTAGCCTGCACAGGGCTGCGCACCACTCTAAAAATTCTAAGATTCTGACAAAATGTAGGGGACATCTCAAGCTTCAAAATGGCATATGAAAAGTCCCTATTGGACCTCTATGGAGGGAGATATGCTCTCCCGAAGTTCAACTAAAATCCGTCAATTCTACAGAAATTTCACCAGAGTTTCCTTTGTTTTTCCTAAAATCCCCAAATTTACATAAGCTCAATCTAACCTCAAATGTACCTAATAATCCAATGGGTGGCACACACGAGGACTAGCAATGCCTTGGGGCTCTTACAACCCAACACAGTTCATGTTTATTTTACAACACAACTTACTTTAAATCCTTAAATGGTTTCAATCACCAACTTCAATTTCATGCATATTTTCATCATACAAATAATCATAAACTTAAAATAGGCCTAAAGCCCTTCCATCATAATAGTTCATGCATCCAAGGTACAATTACAATACTTGCTTACAATTTTACAACTTACAACTTCAACTTTAATTTACTATCCTCCAAATATTACAACTTTAATTACAAAATATACATAAACTCAAATGGCATAAACTACTAGACTTAGGCAAAATGACATGAACAAATATGCTAATGAAACTTGTACTACATACATATAAGATGTTCATGCCCTAAGTCTAGCCTAGGCCAAGTGGCCACCAAAATGCAAAATACAGAACTGCATCACTAATATCATCATGTGGGCTTCTTGCCCGCTGCTCCACTGCCACTGCTACCTCCTGAAATAAAGTCCCCCAAGACGGGGTGAGATATAAGAATATATCTCAGTAACCCAGAGGTTCTGGAGAAAACTCCGCCCAAAGGTTCACTTCGATGCATATAAATACTATAAAACAACATTACTTAAAACGGGATAAAGCAAGGGATTTAGAGAAAAGGAGGATTATCGGAATACAAACTACGACGAAGCGGGCTGATAGCTATCATACCACACAACGTCCTCGGCATATAAGCCTACGGGTATCATCCAAGGTGTGTTCCTAGAATCACAACCAAGGTACCC